>JAKELG010000160.1:0-97188 GCA_021527035.1 Lactarius vividus | reverse complement strand
CAACGAGACTGCCGTCAACCCCGTCGCCCGCGCACCAACGCGAACTGGCAACCCCGCCAGGGACAAGGGGCCTTCATCGAAGAAGTCCAAAGCGTGGCCGAAGAACCCCTTATCCAATTCGAGGACGATAACGGCAGTAGCCGCGGCGCCCGCGCCACCACTGATACGCCGCAAGAACGGGCGACCAGTTGGATAAACGGAGTGCGAAACCTCGACGACGAAGCCAGGGACCTGGTAGTTCGGGACCTGTTGGGGCGAGAGGATTTTCAAAGCGCCTAAACCCGATGGCCTGGGTGAGGGCATTACGGTGTAATTCTGTGTTCATAACGCGCTATCAATCTATGCATGTTCCAGTTTCATTGCGCGCAAGTTACGCCATGGCCGACAAACGAGCATTAGTGGATTCCGGAGCCACTAACAACTTCATACATCCGGAATTCGTCAAGAGAATGAGGCTAGGCCTCAAAGAATTAGACCGTCATTGAAAGATCTGGAATATCGACGGCATGCACAACAAAGGGGGCAAGATCACCCACTGCGTGGATCTAGAAGTACAAACCAAAGGAGTCAAAAAGGAAATGCGATTCCTGGTCACCGACGTAGGAGGAGAAGACATCATACTAGGATACCCGTGGTTGGCGACATTCCAACCCAACATCCAATGGGCTACAGCCACCCTAAACGAAGCTGAGTACCCAGTCGTCCTTTGCACCGTCAATCCCACGAAACCTCGGATAGATCCGGTTATTGCCAGACTCGTACTCGAGAAACTACTGCTACCAAACAAGCAGAAAATTGAAGCGCAACTCAGGAAGGAATGCGACCTCGAAGAGACTCGTCTGCGCACGACAATGTCAACCGAAATGGCCATCGAGGCCAAGCAGTACACGGAGGTAAAAGCGGTACCGGAAGAATATCAAAGGCACGTCAAGATATTCAGCGAAGAAGAGTCAAACCGATTCCCGCTGTCGAAACCATGGGATCATGCAATCGACTTCAAACCAAACGCACCGGACACCATCGACTGCAAGGTCTATCCCATGAGCCAAGCGGAAGATGCGGCGCTGAAGGAATGGATTGACGAGCAACTGGCTAAAGGGTACATCAGACCCTCTAAATCCCCGTACGCATCATCGTTCTTCTTCATCAAAAAGAAGGACGGAAAACTACGCCCCGTACAGGACTACCGGAATATCAACAACTGGACCATACGCAACCAATACCCTCTCCCACTTATCCCGGAACTCATCGCTGATCTAAGCGGAGCGTTCATATTCACTAAACTGGATATTCACTGGGGATATAACAACGTAAGGATCAAAGAAGGAGATCAGGAAAAGGCGGTGTTCAAGACAAAATACAGACTCTTTGAACCAACGGTGATGTTCTTCGGACTAACCAACTCCCCGGCGACCTTCCAAACCATGATGAACGAAATCTGCAAAGACCTCATTGCGTACCATGAAACAAAGGGAACAATCATCAGGGTGTATATGGATGACATAGGCATAGCAACTCGATCGACGGAACAGGCACATATCGACGCGGTACACGACATACTAGACCTTTTGGAAGAAAACGACTTATTCCTCAAACCAGAAAAGTGCATCTTCCACGCCCCTAGCATCGATTACCTGGGGGTAATCATTGAAAAGGGGGTGACACGCATGGACCCCGTCAAAATTTCCGGCATCAAGGATTGGCCAACCCCCAAAAATGTCAAACAGGTGTGATCGTTCCTAGGTTTCTGCAACTTTTACCGCGCTTTCATTTGAAATTTTGCCACACACGCACGACCCCTCAACAAACTCACACGCAAAGACACCGAATGGACATGGACAACCGCGGAACAAGAAGCATTCGACAAAATCAAGAAACTCGTCACGGAAGAACCAGTACTGGCACACGCGGAACTGAAGGATCAATTCGAACTAGAAGTAGACGCCTCAGGATTTGCGGTAGGAGCAGTACTGCTCCAACGCAAGGAAGACGGCAAGAGACACCCCATAGCCTACTACTCCAACACCCTCAGCGCAGCAGAAAGAAACTACGACATCTACGACCTGGAATTACTGGCAATCGTCAAGGCACTGAGGAACTGGCGACATTATTTGGCAGGATCCCCGCACAAAATCAAAGTTTTCTCGGACCACATGAACCTCCAATACTGGCGTTCCCCACAAAAGATAAGTCGCCGAGTAGCTCGGGAAGTACTAGAACTTTCTGAATATGACATCGAGATTCACCATATCAAGGGAACGGCAAATGGAAGAGCCGACGCCCTATCTAGACGCCCAGACTACGACCAAGGGGAAGGCGATAACGACCAGGTAACTGTACTACCGGACGAAATCTTCGTCAGGGCCGCAGCAGTAGATACCATGGAAGACCCTCTCCGCATCAACGCCACCATCTCAGTACAAGAGATGGAAAAGGTAAACCCGGTATACGCCCAGGATGAAGATAAACTCCGCCCCTGGATAGACCCACATGGACTAAAGAAGATCGAAGGAACCTGGTACAAGGACGGACGCCGAGTAGTCACAGGGGGACTCTTGGAGAAACGAGAACTCATCCAGAATCACCACGACCCTCCAGTATACGGACACCCAGGGATCAGTCGAACAATCAAGCTCGTGGAACAATACTATTGGTGGCCAGGCCTTAGGAACGAAGTCATGGACTACGTCAAAGGATGCGCCGACTGCCAGCGCATCAAGGTTAATACCAGGGCCATCAAAGCGCCACTGCGCCCAATATTCCCAAAACCTGAAGCTATGCCGTTTGAAACCATCGCTCTTGATTTCATCACTAAACTTCCTGAAGCACAGGGCTGTGACACGATCCTTACGATAACGGATCATGACTGTACAAAAATGTCTCTCTTCATCCCCTGCCAAGAAGAAATCTCAGCCGAAGGCACGGCAGCCCTATATGTCAAACATGTGTTCCCTCAATTCGGACTCCCAGGCAAGATTATCAGCGATCGAGATCCCCGATTCGCCTCCAAGTTCACGCGCGAATTATGCAAGATACTCGGCATCGAGCAGAACATCTCTACGGCCTATCACCCCCGCACAGATGGACAGTCAGAGCGCACAAATCAATGGTTAGAACAATACCTACGATTTTGGGTCAACGAACGACAAGATGACTGGATTCACTACCTCCCCATGGCCGAGTTCACTCACAACAATTGGCCAAGCGAAACCACTAAAGAATCCCCGTTTCAGCTCCTAATGGGATATAATCCTCACGCTGATTGGACTGATAGGCCTTTGCCGATTCCGCAGGTGGCGCTCAGGGTCAAACAGTTTAAAGAACTCCGACAGCGTGCACAGTCGCTGATGATCAAAGCGCAGCAGGGATGGATCAAGGCTAAAGATACGCCCAAGTTCCAGATTGGGGACCAAGTGTGGCTGGAAGGACGCCACCTACGCACTCATCAACCAACGGCGAAACTTGCAGCATGACGCCACGGCCCCTTTAAGGTTGCTCAGGTGATGTCCGCAGTCAACTATCGATTAGAACTTCCCACGCAGTGGCAGATCCACCCAGTGTTCCATGTGGACCTTCTGACGCCTTATCGCGAAACACTCACGCACGGACCCAACTATCAGCGCCCACCACCAGATCTAGTTAGCGGCGAAGAAGAATACGAGGTCGAGAAGATTCTAGACTCCCGGCGTTTTGGCAGAAGTCGCAAACTCCAGTACCTGGTCAAATGGAAGGGGTACCCAGACTCAGACAACCAGTGGGTCGATAAGGATGACGTATTCGCAGACGATGCGATAAGGGAGTTTAAAAATTCCAACCCCGCCAGAGAGACACATATAAGCGCAGGGAAACTCCAAGAGACGTCCCCATCTCCCTCTCACACTCACTCACCTACTCATGTGATCTCCATCTCCAGTCAACTTCCGCTATGTTGTCAACACCGAGCTTTCGGCACCTTACCGAGTACAGTCCACGCCATCGTCACCCCTGTCGTCTACCCTTGCCCTTCACCAGCGAGGAGATCGTCCTCCTTCCCCTGGGCCATCCCCAGTTCCTTCGCCGACCCCCACTGTTTATTCCGAGACCAACCAGCCCAGCCGACTCACCTCCCAGTACGTCCCCACCAGAGCACCCACCCCCTCGGGCGACGAACAGCAAGGCTATGTGCCCAGCCGACCAGTCTCCCCGCCAGGCCCCGACGAGGGCGGAGACCCGTACGACCCGGCGGAACGCCTCGAGGCGCATCAATATCTTTGTTACGCCACCCATCTCACCACGACACACTCGGAAACCCCCCCACTTTGCGGACCCACCGGGGAAGCTATCACACTACCGATGCCGTATCCACCCGCGTTTCGCCGCGATCCAGAGGAGGAACTTGTGCAGGAGGCCGAAAGTCGGGCGGAGACCCCCCCTCCAAGGGGGTATCAGTTCAACAGGGGAGTACACTACATTCCCTTTCAGATTCACGACGCTCAGGAACGTCTTTGGCCGGCCCGGTATACTCAGCTCATCCTCACCGCCGACCCCTTCGTCTTGGCCTTCAGGGCCAACTGCAACCAACAGTACGGGAAGCCTGTCCACGCTGTCCCCTACTACGACGAACAGTCCTCTGCCCCCACTTACACCGACGACGACCTCACGTTCTTGCTCTCCGACGCGGGACTAGTCGACTCGGTCGACCAAGCACTCCTTCACATGAAGGACGCGACCCTCATGGCCGAAATCCATCGCTACCGCTGCATGACGCTAGGGTGGAGGGCGCAGCAGCATCGGGTGGCGGCAGAGCAGATGAAGTTGGAGCGCATCGAGATAGAGCGCAACAGGTGCGTCGCCCGGCTTCAGCGAGCGCATGCCGTGGACTGTATAGAGAATGTTCGGGCCTCGCTTCACCGCGGACCCAAGGCCGACCAGGATGCGGAGGAGATCGCGCGCATCCGAGCGCTACGCGAGGTGGGCACCAATCCACTCGCCGTCATGCGTGGTCAAGCTGGGGCTTGACACTGAAAAGGGGGTGATGTTACGTTTCGCCTTGGACTGCCTGGCCCGGTTGTGAACACTGACACATTCGTGATGACTCGGTGTGTTGGGAGTAATACATCATGGACTTCGGATCTCATTGCCTCGTGTTTTGGCTGACTGATGCTTCCCATTGTTGTACGTGATACTGATTACGCCTGCTGACTGATGCCTCTATTGTTGTACGTGTTTCGGATTACGGTGACGACTGCGCACTCTATTATTAGAATACGCTACTTACGCTATTGGTTACTTACGAGTTTGAGCGGAGCTGGAACTAGCTCCCTTACTTGTATTTAAACTCACAGTAGTACGGACCAGGATCCCCATCTTGGTCTTCTTCCAATACCACCATCCTAACTCATCTTTTGTGCTAAGGGTCCGCGAACCCCTTAAGTGAACTAGCTCCGGCATATCCCTCTTGACCAAGAAGGGATCCCCGTGACTCTATCTCCATCTTCCTTCGTGAATGGTAGATCAGCCGACCGAAGTTTACCCACCTGGTACTACGTGTCACCTCGTCTTCGAATACCTCAACTCGCGTACCGCTCGTCCCACCCACTGCTATTATATCGTCGACAACCTCCAGTGGGAGTATATCCGCAAAGTCCCCAGTCCCCCAGCAAATGTCCCCATCGCAGAAACCCTCTATACCTATCGGGACTCTACCGGCACGTATTGGCCTCACCCCGCTGTCTTTTCCTGAGCACTCAGACATCTACAGGTTTCATCCCCGAGGGAACCCACGTCACAACAGCGCCTAAGTCAGGCAAACGTCCGTGGTAGACGTTACAACAACCCTCGGTGGAGGTACATTCGTAAAGTCCCAGAACCACCGCCTAACGTACCCATTGAAGAGACCCTCTACACCTACCGAGACTCCACAGGCACGTATTGGCCCCATCCCGCAGTGTTTCCAGGCTCCTCGGATAATCACAGATTCTACCCGCGAGGGAACCCACGTTACAACAGCGTCTAAGTCAGACGAACGTCCATGGTAGACGTTACATTAAGACCAAGATCCTTCAACGTGGCTTCCGCAGTAACAACACGCGATCTTTGGATCCCATTCCGACCATATCATATCGACCGAAGAGGGGAACGCAATGTCCCTAAACAATACCTCAAAGGAGCGTTTTGGCAGACTGAGCAAGGAGACCCAGGCTACGTAGTTCTCTACACTTACAAGGATGGCAAGACCGGACTTATCCCGGTAGAATTCAACTTCGACCACACCTGTTGGGCAGAAATCAGGTGGGACGAACTCCAAGGCAAACTACAAGTTGTTAGACCCGCGGGATTGAGCCTTCACCTCGACATCCGCCAAAGCGAAGTAACCACTAGAGATCAGTGGGGACCCATCGACGGACAAGAAGAAGAACCAATCCGCTCCCCTACTCCCAAGACCCCTGCACCCTCCCCATCGTTGGGAAGCAACCCTGAAGAAATCCGCATTCTCGAAGCGCAAGCAGAAGAGGAAGAACTACAACTGGGATTATTAGCTGAGTCCATTCCCACAGACATGACCACTACGATCACCGAGCAACCAACTACATTCCAGGAACCCGCACGCATCAGTCGCGGAGGAGGACCCCCACCCAGAGGACACGGAGACGGGGGAGGAGATGATGGAGGAGGCGACCCCGGTAGACCGCTGTTCACGGGACCAAACGTCTCAAGCGGAACTAAACCTGAGAAGTTCATGGGCAAAGAACCCCTCGTATTTACTGGCGACTGTACTAAGGTCCAGCAATTCCTAACGCAATGTGTAACGTCTACCACGGACGTTTGCCTGACTTAGGCGCTGTTGTGATGTGGGTTCCCTCGGGGATGAAACCTGTAGATGTCCGAGTGCTCAGGAAAGACAGCGGGGTGAGGCCAATACGTGCCGGTAGAGTCCCGATAGGTATAGAGGGTTTCTGCGATGGGGACGTCTGCTGGGGGACTGGGGACTTTGCGGATATACTCCCACTGGAGGTTGTCGACGATATAATAGCAGTGGGTGGGACGAGCGGTGCGCGAGTTGAGGTATTCGAAGACGAGGTGACACGTAGTACCAGGTGGGTAAACTTCGGTCGGCTGATCTACCATTCACGAAGGAAGATGGAGATAGAGTCACGGGGATCCCTTCTTGGTCAAGAGGGATATGCCGGAGCTAGTTCACTTAAGGGGTTCGCGGACCCTTAGCACAAAAGACGAGTTAGGATGGTGGTATTGGAAGAAGACCAAGATGGGGATCCTGGTCCGTACTACTGTGAGTTTAAATACAAGTAAGGGAGCTAGTTCCAGCTCCGCTCAAACTCGTAAGTAACCAATAGCGTAAGTAGCGTATTCTAATAATAGAGTGCGCAGTCGTCACCGTAATCCGAAACACGTACAACAATAGAGGCATCAGTCAGCAGGCGTAATCAGTATCACGTACAACAATGGGAAGCATCAGTCAGCCGAAACACGAGGCAACGAGATCCGAAGTCCATGACGTATTACTCCCAACACACCGAGTCATCACGAATGTGTCAGTGTTCACAACCGGGCCAGGCAGTCCGAGGTGAAACGTAACACAATGGGAGTTGTTCGTGGAGACGAACTACGACAACCCCGCATTCACCCTTCCTTATCGCAAAGCACTGATCTTTCTCACTTATATCCAAGGGGACCACGTCAACGAGTGGGTCCTGTCCACCACCAAATGGGTCAAGGCCTACAAGGCCAAGCACAGACCCTATGACAAGTGGATCTGGGAAGCTATCAAATTAGGATTCCGCAACACATTCGCTGACACCCTTGAGAAGGAGAGGGTGCAACAAGAGCTTCAGAAGGGATTCCGAATGGAAGGACAAGACATCGACTCCTACGTCGCCAAATTCGAAAAGGCGGTCAGAGAAGCCGGGTATCGCTTCGACGATTCCCTAGTCCTCGACAAGTTTACCAGTGGACTTCCGGTGGAGCTCTATAAGAATGCCTATAACTTCCACAGCCCGAACACGTACGCCCAGTGGAAGACAGCCGCGCTTGAACAGCAGCGCAAGTGGATGCATCTGCAGACGCGTTTGGGGGGACGTAAACCCCCAGGACCTGGTAAGCCGGGCAACACTTCTCTCAGAACTTTCAACGCTCCAAATCGCCCCCAACAGCCGCGCCAAGGGTGGCAAGCATTCCGAAATCACCTGGACACCATGGATACGACTCCGGGAAGGGTCCGTGCTAGACTCGCGGGATCGGAAGAAATTGACTACACCCGACCACCGTACACCCCACAGGGGGGGTGCCCGAACAAGGGGATCATCAATGCGAGCAATGTCAAATGCTTCAACTGCGGCAAGATGGGTCACTTCCAGCGTGACTGCCGACAGCCCCGCAAACCACGTGTCAACACCAACTGGCAACTGCACCAAGGAAGAGGGGCGTTCATCGAAGAGGTCCAAAGCGTCCAAGACGAACCCTTGATCCAATTCGAGGATGACGGCGGCAGTAGCCGCGGCGCCCGCGCCACCACTGATATGCCGCAAGAAAGGGCAACCAGCTGAATAAACGGAGTTCGAAACCTTGACGATGAAGCCAGGGACCTGGTAGTTCGGGGCTTGTTGGGGCGAGAGGATTTTCAAAGCGCCTAAACCCGATGGCCTGGGTGAGGGCATTACGGTGTAATTCTGTGTTCATAACGTGCTATCAATCTATGCATGTTCCAGTTTCATTGCGCGCAAGTTACGCCATGGCCGACAAATGAGCACTAGTGGACTCCGGAGCCACCAACAACTTCATACATCTGGACTTCGTCAAAAGAATGAGGCTAGGCCTCAAAGAATTAGACCGTCATCAGAAGATCTGGAACATTGACGGCACGCACAACAAAGGGGGCAAGATTACCCATTGTGTGGATCTGGAAGTACAAACCAAAGGAATCGTTAAAGAGATGCGATTCCTAGTAACCAACGTGGGAGGAGAAGACATAATATTGGGGTACCCGTGGCTAGCAACCTTCCAACCTGACATCCAATGGGCGATGGCCATGCTTAATGAAGCTGAGTACCCAGTCGTTCTCCGCACCATCAATCCTACAAAGCCCCGAATAGATCTGGTTATCACACGCCTCGTACTCGAAAAACTACTGCTTCCGAACAAATCGAAGATCGAGGAGCAACTTAAGAGGGAGTGCGACCTCGAAAACACCCGATTACGCACAACAATGTCAACGGAAATGGCAATCGAGGCAAAGCAATACACGGAGAAGAAAGCGGTCCCAGAAGAATATCAAAGGCACGTCAAGATTTTCAGCGAGGAGGAGTCTAACCGGTTCCCGCTGTCCAAGCTGTGGGACCATGCAATCGACTTCAAGCCAAATGCACCGGACACGATCGACTGCAAGGTTTATCCGATGAGTCAAGCGGAAGACAAAGCACTCAAGGAATGGATAGACGAACAACTGGCCAAAGGATACATCAGACCCTCTAAATCCCCGTACGCATCATCATTCTTTTTCATCAAAAAGAAGGACGGAAAGCTACGCCCCATACAGGACTACTGGAATATCAACAACTGGACGATACGCAATCAATACCCTCTTCCGCTCATCCCAGAACTTATCGCCGACCTAAGTGGAGTGTTCATATTCACTAAACTGGACATCCGCTGGGGATATAACAACGTGCGAATCAAGGAAGGCGATCAAGAAAAAGCAGTGTTCAAAACTAAATACAGACTTTTCGAACCAACGGTAATGTTCTTTGGGCTGACCAATTCTCCGGCGACCTTCCAGACTATGATGAACGAAATCTGTAAAGACCTCATTGCATACCATGAAACAAGGGGAACCATCATCAGGGTATATATGGATGACATCGGAATTGCAACCAGATCAACGGAACAGGTGCACATCGAAGCGGTGCACGACGTATTAGACCTGCTTGAAGAAAACAACCTATTCCTCAAACTGGAGAAATGCATCTTCCATGCTCCAAGCATCGATTACCTGGGGGTAATCATTGAAAAGGGGGTGACATGCATGGACCCTGTCAAAATTTGCGGCATTAAGGACTGGCCAACCCCTAAAAACGTCAAACAGGTACGATCATTCCTAGGCTTCTGCAACTTCTACCGCGCTTTCATTCGAAATTTCGCCACACACGCACGACCTCTCAACAAACTCACGCACAAGGACACGGAATGGACGTGGACAACAATGGAACAGGAAGCGTTTGACAAGATCAAGAAACTCGTCACGGAAGAACTGGTCCTTGCACATGCCAAACTGGAAGACCAATTCGAGCTTGAAGTGGACGCCTCAGGATTCGCGGTAGGAGCAGTACTGCTCCAGCGCAAGGAAGACGGCAAAAGACACCCCATCGCCTATTATTCGAACACCCTCAGTGCGGCAGAACGGAACTACGACATCTATGACCTCGAGCTACTGGCAATCGTTAAAGCGCTTCGAAATTGGCGCCACTACTTGGCGGGATCCCCACACAAGATCAAAGTATTCTCAGACCACATGAACCTTCAATACTGGCGCTCACCGCAAAAGATAAGTCGCCGAGTAGCACGGGAAGTACTAGAACTTTCGGAGTATGACATCGAGATTCACCATATTAAGGGAATGGCAAACAGACAAGCCGACGCCCTATCTAGACGCCCGGACTACAATCAAGGAGAGGGCGACAATGATCAAGTCACGGTGCTACCCGATGAAATCTTCGTCAGGGCCGCAACCATAGATACGACGGAAGATCCGCTCCGAATCAACGCCACCATCTCGGTACAAGAGATGGAGAAGGCAAACCCGGTATACGCCCAAGACGACGACAAACTCTGTCCCTGGATAGACCCACATGGACTGAAGAAAATCGAGGATACCTGGTACAAAGATGGACGACAAGTGGTCACGGGAGGACTCCTGGAGAAACGAGAACTTATCAAAAACCACCACGACCCTCTGGTATACGGACACCCAGGAATCAGTCGAACCATCAAACTTGTGGAACGATATTATTGGTGGCCAGGCCTCCAGAACAAAGTCATGGACTATGTCAAGGGATGCGCCGACTGTCAACGCATTAAGGTCAACACCAGGGCCATCAAGGCGCCACTGCGCCCAATATTTCTAAAACCCGAAGCTATGCCGTTTGAAACTATTGCACTTGACTTCATCACTAAACTTCCTGAAGCACAAGGCTGTGACACGATCCTCACGATAACGGATCATGATTGCACGAAGATGTCTCTATTCATCCCATGTCAAGAAGAGATATCGGCAGAAGGAACGGCCGCCCTCTACGTCAAACATGTGTTCCCCAGATTCGGCCTACCTGGGAAGATCATCAGCGATAGGGACCCCCGGTTCGCGTCAAAATTCACACACGAGTTATGCAAAATTCTAGGCATCGAACAGAATATCTCCACAGCCTACCATCCACGGACTGATGGACAATCGGAACGTACGAACCAATGGCTGGAGCAATACCTGCGATTCTGGGTCAACGAACGACAGGATGACTGGATCCACTACCTCCCCATGGCTGAGTTCACCCATAATAATTGGCCTAGCGAAACCACTAAAGAGTCCCCATTCCAGCTCCTTATGGGATATAACCCCCGCACCGATTGGACCGATAGACCCTCCCCCATTCCTCAAGTGGCGCTCAGGGTCAAACAGTTCAAAGAACTCCGACAACACGCGCAGTCACTGATGATCAAAGCGCAGCAGGGGTGGATCAAAGCAAAAGATATGCCCAAGTTCCAGATCGGAGATCAAGTATGGCTAGAAGGACGCCACCTACGCACACATCAACCAATGGCAAAACTAGCGGCGCAACACCATGGACCTTTCAAGGTCGCTCAGGTGATGTCCACAGTCAATTATTGATTAGAACTTCCCACGCAGTGGCAGATTCACCCAGTGTTTCATGTGGACCTCCTGACGCCCTACCGGGAAACACCCACGCATGGACCCAACTATCAGCGCCCACCACCAGAATTGGTTAGCGGAGAAGAAGAATATGAAGTTGAGAAAATCCTGGACTCTCGGCAGTTCGGCAGAAGTCGCAAACTCCAATACCTGGTCAAATGGAAGGGGTATCCGGACTCGGACAACCAGTGGGTCGACAAAGATGACGTATTCGCCGACGACGCGATAAGGGAGTTCAAAAATTCCAACCCTGCTCGCGAAATACATATAAACGCAGGGAAACTCCAAGAGACGTCCCCATCCTCCTCTCCCACTTCCATTACTCATGCACTCCCAGTCCCCAGTCAACTTCCGCTATGTCGTCAACACGGAGCTATCCGCACCTTACCGAGTACAGTCCACGCCATCGTCACCCCTGTCAACTACCCTTGCCCTTCACCAACGAGGAGATCGTCCTCCTTCCCCTGGGCCATCCCCAGTTCCTTCGCTGACCCCCACTGTTTATTCCGAGACCAACCAGCCCAGTCGACTTGCCAGTCAGTACATCCCAACAAGAGCGCCCACCCCGTCGGGCGATGAACAGCAGGGGTACGTACCCAGTCGGCCCGCCTCCCCGCCAGGACCCAACGAAGGTGGGGACCCGTACGACCCGGCGGAGCACCTCGAGGTGCATCAGTATCTTCGTTACGCCACCCATCTCACCACGACACACTCGGAAACCCCCCCGCTTTGCAGACCCACAGGGGAAGCTATCACACTACTGACGCCGTATCCACCCGCGCTTCGCCGCGATCCAGAGGAGGAACTTGTGCAGGAGGCCGAGAGTCGTGCGGAGACACCCCCTCCCAGTGGGTACCAGTTCAACAGGGGAGTCCATTACATTCCCTTTCAGATTCGCGACGCTCAGGAACGTCTTTGGCTGGCCCGGTATACTCAGCTCATCCTCACCGCCGACCCCTTCGTCCTGGCCTTCAGGGCAGGATGCAACCAGCAATACGGGAAGCCTGTCCACACCGTCCCCTATTACGACGAGCAGTCCCTTGCCCCCACTTACACCGACGACGACCTCACGTTCCTGCTCTCCGACGCAGGACTAGTGGATTCCGTTGACCAAGCGCTCCTTCACATGAAGGATGCGACCCTTATGGCCGAGGTCCATCGATACCGCTGCATGACACTTGGATGGCGGGCGCAGCAACATCGAGTAGTGGCCGAGCAGATTAAATTGGAGCGCATAGAGATCGAGCGCAACAGGTGCATCGCCCGACTTCAGCGGGTGCATGTGGTGGATCGCATAGAGAACACTCGGGCCTCGCTGCATCGTGGGCCCAAAGCGGAGCAGGATGCGGAGGAGATCGCCCGCATCAAGGCCTTGCGAGAGGTAGGCACCAACCCGCTTGCCGTCATGCATGGTCAAGCTGGGGCTTGATGCTGAAAAGGGGGTGATGTTACGTTTCGTCCTCGGACTGCCCGGTCCGGTTGTGAACTCTGACACATTCGTGATGACGTGGAGGTGTCAGGAGTAATACGTCATGGACTTCGGATCTCGGTGCCTCGTGTCCCGGCTGACTGATAGGTTCTATTGTTGTACGTGATGATGCTTATGCCTTCCTTTCTGACTCCTATTGTTGTACGATACCGATATTACGTTGTGGATGACTGATCTCTAGGATAGTTGTACTAGGGTTTACGCTACTTACGCTACTGGCTACTTACGAGTTTGAGTGGAGCTAGAACTGGCTCCCTTACTTGTATTTAAGTTCATAGTAGCACGGACCAGGATCCCCATCTTGGTCTTCTTCAATTACCACACTTCACTCGTCCTCTGTGCTAGGGACCCGACAAGTCCCTAAGTGAGTAGCTCCGGCATATCCCTTTGTGACCAAGGGGGATCCCCGTGACTTCGTCTCCATCTTCCCTTGTGAATGGTAGACTCGCCGACCGTTGTGTACCTGCCAAATACCACGTGTCATCTCGTATTCGAATACCTCAACTCGCGCACCGCTCGGCCCACCCACTGTTATTACATCGTCGACAACCCTCGGTGGAGGTACATTCATAAAGTCCCAGAACCACCACCTAACGTACCCATTGAAGAGACCCTCTACACCTACCGAGACTCCACAGGCACATATTGGCCCCATCCCGCAGTGTTTCCAGGCTCCTCGGATAATCACAGATTCTACCCGCGAGGGAACCCACATTACAACAGCGTCTAAGTCAGACGAACATCCGTGGTAGACGTTACACTGCTTCAGTCTACTTGTAGGCTGGTAGAATACAAGAAGTCAAGCTGAGGGATATCAGTGAGACTGGGGTACTACTTATACACTTCCAGGGAGCTTTCAAGCTCAGCCTGAAGTCCGAAACCTAGTACATATCATCCAATCGTAAGTAAACAACATGAGTCAGGGGCATACAGTCACAGGGTCAACAATGAGGCAAAGGTGAAACGGGGTCAGAAGTCCATCAATCAGTGGCTGAAACATACAACTCCTGGGTGCATCAAGCCACAGGCACAATCAGACAATCCATCAGAAATTGGGAACCATACAGTCCATGAAGCAGATCCAATCACGATCCAGGCACAAGCTCATCTGGATCCTTCTGGTGCGATTCTAGACCAGGTCACGTGCCAGGGTCACGTGACGGGCGCTTGACGTCTTCTTCGGCTATTCCCAGGGCACTTGCCAGCCCGGGTCACGTTCGTAATGCAGGATGTTTCTGTCACGAACCTATAAACTCAGGTCGTGACTAGGGTGTCTAAGACCGGTCCGCGTCAGGCCGGCTTAGGTGATCACCTTCCTAAAGGGGAAATCCGAAGTCGGAGTTCCAATTTCGTACTCCGACGGTCACGTGATCAATCACGTGATTACCCTCTGTTTATCAAACCACGTGTCGGGTACACGTGCCTGAAATCACCTGACAACTTTGGAGTAAAAGTCGTACCACTTTCCGGATTTATCCAATTGGACTGCGGAGCAGCAGCACCATTATGGTGTCATCTTGCATCATCGACTGCGGAGCAGTCGTATCACCCCTATGAATTATCTGATTGGACACTATTCTTAGATGTCTCTCAAATGTTCCATTGCGCAGTATTCTGCAGCACCCGTCAGGTGGCCCTAAGCCTGCCCTAAACCTATGCACAGACCATGTCTTCAGGTATATAAGCTAGTGCAATACAACGGACAGTCCCTCAGACTGTCCACTTGTGACATCCTCCACTTGCCTCCTCTCCTGTCTTCAGTGCCCCTTCAGTTGCTGGACGTTGCCCTGTCAACAAGCGCCACTATCCCTTAGCTGCATGCTAAGTTCTGTCGAGCGAGCCAAGTGTCCTCCCTTCGAGACTCCGCCCCCGCCTCTGTCATCTTCAACCCCCGGTTTTCCAACTTCGTCGTGATTCCCTGTCGAGCGACAGTGAGTCATCACAGTTTCCAGGGTCAATACCTTCACTTCTGGTGGCTGCAACCCACTCAGCGTGGTACTGCTTGGCCGTGCTGCACGAGTCTGCACTGGTCGCGCGGGGTTCGGGGCGAAATGTAACACACACATACACACACCCACCATACAGAGAAAACATGCCTTGAGTCACATGATAAAACTGGCCCATTACTTGGCAAATTTGTTCTGCTGGAGGTCCAAGTGGCAGTAGTGTCCACACATACCATGCTCGGCCTCGGGGTCATCTGTAACTCGCCCACCTCAATTTTGGACCCGCCCCTTTGGGGCTTATTCAGAAAGGTGCTTCAGGCAGCTATGATACATGTGTATTGTTACTATGACTTCACACTCTCGAAGGTTCCCGCACATTTCTCTTTCCATCTGAAGGATGATTTGTAGCCTTGAATAAGAGGCAAGGGTGACTGTCCCATGACTCAGTTTTGATGCCCAGCTTACTGCACTGCTCCCTGAAGGACTTACTCATGTTACCAATTGTTTTTGAAAAACTGCCTGATATTATTGTACTTGTATCTATAAAATTGGCTCAAAAGAGCCCAGAAGTGTAGTGAAGTGGTCATTAACTTGTCCATTCCCTGTGTGCCTCCAAATAAATCCATTGCTCCTGCACCCACTCTTGCTCAACTTGATATCCTCTCGGTCACTGGCACATGACTGTCTTCCAATTCTGGCGTCACCTTTAACCTCACTAAAAGGGTCAATTGAGAAGACATAGGCAGGCAAAGAGACAGATAGGCGACAAGGTATGTATGGATACAATGTATATGAGAACAAGTTCAAGATGATTATAAGAGAGAGAGAGCATGTGATGAGGAGATGAGAACAGCAGTGAGCTGATGATTAACAAGGTAATCTTATATAGTCAATGAATGGTTTTTCTAAAAAAAGTGTACTGGAGTGAACTAGTTGTTGACAGTGGCTGGACTTGAGAGACTTGGTAGCATCGGCATCTACATGCCACGGTGTTGATCAGTGTTTGGCAAGTATGGTTTGAGATTGGTCCTTACACTAGCATGTCTCTGAAGGAGCTTCAAAGCACCCTGCATTGCTCACAGTTCAGGACACTTGTAATATTTTTTCAATTTGCCCTATTCCAAGTCATCAGGTATTAAGTGAAACAAGCAACCATATATTGTACCAAGATTTCCATGCAGCTATGTCTTACACTTTCTGAAAAATCAATCAGATGGAACCCACCTCCTGGAATGCGGGTGATGTTCTGGGGTTCAAGATCTCCATGGACTATTCCTACTCAATGAAGGTCCCATACCAACCTGTAGATCTGTGTTTTGCAGAAATATTGTCAACCTAATCACTTTGATACTATAACCACTGATACTCACCGTGTGATGAACATACTGCCACTCGACAAATATGTTCAGTCTGACAAGGGGGTTGGTAGAGCCGGGGGCGATAGTGTTGGATAACAGTAGGGAAAGGGGACTGGGGGAAGGGCTGCTTGCTTGACCAACAGAACTTGGCACTCAGCCAAGGGATAGTGGCACTTGTGAGAGGGGCTACATCCACTCACTGAAGGGGCACTGTTGACAGAACTCAGCGCTCAGCTGAGGGGTAGTGGCACTTGTCAAAGGGGCTTTGTCCAATGACTGAAGGGGCACAGGAGGTGAGAGGCAGGCAGGAGAGTTGTCAGACTTTGAGAGGAGTACAAAGTGGACAGTCTGAGGACTGATCCATGGAATTCACAGGCCTTATATACCTAGGGACATGGTCTGTGTGTAGGTGTTTAGGGCAGGCTTAGGGCCTTTCCACGGGTGCTGCGGAAACTGCGCAGGGAATATCCAAGTACTTCTAATAATAGTGTCCAATTGCAATAAGTAACGGGATCATACGATAGATCCACAGTCCAATCAGAATAAAGCATAGGGTGGTATGACTCTTCTGCAGTCGATGGTGCAATATGACACAATCCACAGTCGATATGACGTGATAATGACGTGACTGCTCTGCAGTCCAATAGGATAAATCTGTGAAAGTGGCACGACTGTAGCGGTATGACTATCAGCTACACCGAGCCAAGTGGAGGTTGAGTGAACTGTCAAGGGCAAAGACTCAACGTCGGTGCGGAGATAAATCATGTGCCAAAACCTACAAACAATGTGGAGCGTGTGTCAGCGTATAGACCTTTACACAAGGTCGAAGGCACGATGTCACACAGGGTGTTATGTTTCGCCCCAAACCCCGCGCGACCAGCACAGACTCGTGCAGCACTGCCGAGCACTACCACGCCGAATGGGTTGCAGCCACCAAAAGTGAAGGTATTGACCCTGGAAATATCCTGTATTACAAGTGCGACCCAGGTTGGCAAGCACCCTGGGAATAGCCGAAGAAAATGTCAAGCACCCGTCACATGACCCTGGCATGTGACCTGGCCTAGAAAGCACCAGAAGAGTCCAGATGAGCTCATGCCTGGATTGGAACGTGTGTTATCGATTGTGCCTGGTTTGTGATCCATTACTGTATTTGTGTTGACTTTCCCGTGCCTTGTCCCTGTGGCTTGATGCACCCATGAACTGTATGTTTCAGCCACTGATTGATGGACTTCTGACCCCGTTTCACCTTCACCCCATTATTGACCTTGTGACTGTATGCCCCTGACTCGTGTTGTTTTACTTACGATTGGACAATACGTACTAAGTTTCGGACTCCAGGCTGAGCTTGAAAGCTCCCTGGAGGTGTATAAGTAGCATGCACAAGCAGCCTTAGACGGCAGCTTGACTTCTTGTATTCTACCAGCCTACAAGTAGACCAAAGCAGATACAGGTAGCCCCTGTATAGTTATCTCCTCTCTGATCCTGTCTCCTTTGCTTGAGCACGCCCTCCTCTTCTTCGTTGCTACCCGCGTTACGCATCTCCTCACCATAATCGCCTACGGTATTGCCCAGACCCTAGAAGAACTCAGCAAATCCCAAGATCCCGAGAATCTGACCAGAAGATAGACCAGTCAAAGCCTTGGTCACCACCGTGATACTGCAAGAACCCCCAAGTTTCCCGTCGAGTGTTGTACTCCAGAAGGTACGCCCGCTGGAGCGTAACACAGGGGCAGGCTGAGTGGAGAACCAAGAGGACAAGTTAGATAGGCAGATAGTAAGGAGGTACAGATGAATGCGCACCTGAGTGGAGAACCAAGAGGACAAGTTGGTTCCACTCAGGACACTACAGGCAAGCTTAAGGGCCTGTTCGGCGCGGCTGGACCCTGAAACAATGTTTCAGGGGACCCTCTGTTTCCCACCCGGGAAACAGAGGCTGCCGCGAAACATTTTTTTAATTAGTTGTGACCTCCGAACGCAAAAATAAAAACACTGTTTTGAATCGTCTCGTTACATGACAAAGCGTGACCATGTTACATCGATCATATCTAGATCCCGAGCACCTACCAAATTTAGCAGCAAGCAGTGTAAACACTGCAACCAGCGCTGCAAAGCACCTCGAGAAGCACCCATTCCATATAAACACGCTCGCATACACTCTCTGGTAATGACATCTGAGGATGACGAAGTGGACCTTCTGTACCTTGCACTGATTGCTGCTGACCTGGGCTCACCCACCTTGAGCTTGCCAGTGCGGTTGAGTGCATGATAGGGGATGCAGAGTTTGCAAATGCATACCTCACTATAGCTAGTGCTAGTGTACGCATGCTGATTCTTCGTCGCAAGCTCAAAAAGTTTGGTTCTGTGCTGTAATTATGTAGCTGTCTGTTGTACTGTACTCGTATTGTGTCAAAAATACAGTCATTTGGGCTGTCTCTACTTGCTACATGCGCGCATGCCTTATAAGTGCTGATAATCTAGATATGTGGACGATATACTGTAACGCGGGCAGTCACAGTCACACTCGACACAGAGAAAGACCAAAGAAAAAGAGCTCAGAGCTCTTTTTCTGGTTGGCAGGGAGAATCTCATTCTCATTTCTCAGTCTCTCGTGACACAAGGTTTGCCGAACACATCACATTCTCATTCTCAATTAATTTAAACATTGTTTTTTGCTTGGCCCATGTCTCGCGCAAGAAAGCCTTTACCGAACAGGCCCTAAGTATCTACTGCGACTGCGATTAAGTCGGAGCTTGAACACTGTCACTAAGTGTAAGGTAATTGACTATGACTAAAGAGCTGACGCGTCATGTCTATTAATAGCCTTATCTTTTAGTGCTGACTGATGCACTGTCATCAAGGCTGACTACGTATGACATGTCGCTGAGTAAAACCTAATACAGTGCATAATACATGCCTACTAAGCGTAATCTAGAATGTACTAGAAGGTTCTATCCTTATCTACCAATCAGAGAGTCTGTCCGTATGTAGAATGTGACTATAAAGGGATGCCCCGTATATGGGTATGCTTTCCCATGGTCACGTGATGAAAAGTGCATGATATTTCACGTGACTAA
Organism: Lactarius vividus; assembly: GCA_021527035.1. NCBI lineage: Eukaryota > Fungi > Basidiomycota > Agaricomycetes > Russulales > Russulaceae > Lactarius > Lactarius vividus. Next base: position 77,404 of record JAKELG010000160.1, on the reverse strand, counting down.
CTAGAGAACGTGATGGCAGGTCACGTGATCCACAGAAGGCGAAAACATGTCTGTGACATCACTCCCCTCCTTAAGGGCTGATGTCTGCATTGGCCTCAGTGTTAACAAATGGGTTCTGCCAAGGTAAGGACGTGTATAGGAGAGCCGCTATTTTTCTGAGAGCACCCGGGTTTTGTTGATGGAACTGCTCAACTTTTTCCAGGGCGTTTGCCAGATTCTTTGCGGGTTCCCATGTATCCTCTCCTTCGCCGTACCCCTTCCAGTGAATGAGGTATTTGAGAGTTTGACCGAAGAGCTTTGAGTCTCTTATGTGGTCTACTTCGTACTCTTCTTCTCCCTCAATAATGACTGGATCAGGAGGGGGCGGGTAGCAGGCCATTAACTTTGTTTCCTTTATAAGGAGAGAGGCGATCCACGTGGAATACATCGTGGATGTGCAGTGCAGGGGGGAGTGCAAGCCTGTAGTCGACGTCACTTAAGACTTCCGTGACTTCAAATGGGCCTAATTGCTTAGGGCCCAGTTTGGACGACTGTTGATGTATCTTTATTTGCTTGGCTTGCAACCAGACTTTATCTCTGACCTTGAAGGCATAAGACTCATGTCTTTGGCCAATCATTCGCTGTTTACTTAAGCAAAGCGCTGCCTCTGCGTCCTTTCTAGAGGAAATTAACTTCTGAAGACGCTTATCGAGCGTCGGGATACCTGTGGGTCTTCCAGCAGGGATTGTGAAGTCTGGCGTATAGCCGTAGAGTAACTCAAAGGGTGTATGACCTGTGGCTGAGTTGAGTCTACTGTTGATCACAAATTCCGCTGTAGGAAGCAGGTCGGCCCAATCATCCTGTCTTTTGCTGATAAACAGGTGCAAGTAGACTTCTACTTCTTGGTTTTTTGTTACGTTTTGTTCTCGGACTGCCCGGCCCAGTTGTGGACCCTGATGTACTCGTGATGACTCAGTATGTCAGGAGTAATGTGTCATGGACTTCGGATCTTGCTGCCTCGTGTTCCGGCTGACTGATGATTCCTATTGTTGTACATGATGTGGTTTATGCCCTCCCTTCCGAGTTCTATTGTTGTACAATATTAGTATTACGTCATGGATGACTGATCCCTAGGATAGTTGTACTAGGGTTTACGCTATTTACGCCATTGGCTACTTACGAGTTCGAGCGGAGCTAGAACTGGCTTCCTTACTTGTATTTAAGTTCGTAGTAGTGCGGACCAGGATCCCCATCTTGGTCTTCTTCCAATACCACCATCTCTACTCGTCTTCTGTGCTAGGGGCTCGCAGTGCCCTTAAGTGAGTTAGCTCTGGCATATCCCTTTGCGACCAAGAGGGGATCCCTGTGACTTCGTCTCCATCTTCCTCCGTGAATGGTAGACACGCCAACCATGACTTACCCTCCAGATACCACGTGTCACCTTGTCTTCGAATATCTCAACGCGCGTACCGCCAGACCCACCCACTGCTACTACATAGTTGATAACCCTCATTGGAGGTATATTCGCAAGGTTGCCCAACCTCCACCCGGTGTGCCCCTTGACCTCCCTCTCTACACTTACCGCGACTCGACCGGAGCTTACCAGAGACATCCCGTGGTCTTTCCTGGCTCACCCAACAACCATTGTTGGTACCCTCGAGGGAACCCATGTTACAACAGCATCTAAGTCAGACGAATGTCCGTGGTAGACGTTACATTTTTGCACTCTACCTGTCCATTAGCTTGAGGGTGATAGGCTGTAGTAAGACCTGCATCTATCCCTAACCACTTATAGAGGGCACGCATACTTCTTGCAGCAAACTGGGGTCTGCAATCGCTTATGATTTTACGTGGGATCCTGTGCAAGGGGAAGACTTGCTCGAAGTAGATGGATGCTACCCCATCAGCCATAATCTGAGAGGTCACTGGAAATAGGTGGATCTGTTTCGTGTAATGATCCACTATGTTAAGGATCATGTCCTTTCCACGTGACATAGGCAGGGGACCGATTAGATCAATCCCGATAATCTGCCATGGCCCCCCAGGTACTTCTTGTGGCTGAATGGCTGCTTTGGGGTGTAGATCTTTGCGATAGCATTGGCATTGATCACATCCTTCTACGTACGAGGCAATGAAGCCTGCCATGCATGGCCACCAATAATAGCAGCTAACTAACTTGATGGTTCCATTCTTTCCAGGGTGACCAGTGGTAGTCGTATTGTGGCATGACTTAACTACGTCACAATGTAAAGCATGGTCGTTGGGAACATATAGTTTCCCCCTGTGATAGACTAAACTGTCTTCTTCCTCCCACAGTGCAACTCCATCTATAAGAGCCTTAGGAGCGGTCTTTTGTAATGACTTAAGACCCTCGATGACTTTGGCTTCTTTTATGGATGTGAGTCTGATGTGACTGCCCAGGGAGTCAACTTCGGGCACGAAGTGAGCTTGTGCAGCATTGAGGAAGTGCTCAGGCCTTAAGACTTGGACCTGGCGGTTATCCTCATTATCCTTAACGTGGTCCTTAGAGAATCAGCTTAATGCGTCGGCTTGCATAGAATCTCCTTTCTTATAAGTGATTTTGAAGGTGAAGTGACTTAAATATAACACCCAGCAAGCTTGCCAGCGGTTTAAGTCTTTCATACTGGCCCACCATTCCATGTTTTTGTGGTCAGTGATCACTTCAAAGGAGATGCCTTTGAGGAAATGTCTCCAGTCCTCTAGGGCACGGATTAAGCCAAGCATTTCCCTGTCATAGATCTCGTAGTTGCATTCCTCTTTGCTCATTGACTCTGAGCGGTATGCGACAGGGTGCCAAAGACCATTGGGATACTTCTGAGTGAGTATGCCGCCTGTAGCAAATCTGGAGGCGTCTGTTTTGACACATGTGGGTAATTGCAGATCGTACACTTGTAGGATTGGTTCCTGTACAAAACACTCTTTTAGCATGTCGAAAGCTTTCTGCTGCTCCGGATTCCAGTGCCATGGAGTGTCCTTCTTTGTGAGGTCATGTAAGGGTTGGGTGATAGCCGTGAAGTCCTTTATGAACCTACGATAGAAGTTGGCGAACCCAATAAAAGCCCTTACTTCTTTCAGGGTTGTTGGGGTTGGCCACTCCCTTACTGCGGAGACCTTGCCAGGGTCCATCCGCACTTCTCCAGGGGTTATGATCATCCCCAAATACTCCATTTCATGTTTCTCAAAGTCGCACTTCTCTGGTTTGAGATAGAGATCATGATCCTGTAGTCTCTGTAACACCTCTCTTACAGTCTTTCAATGGTGTTCCAGATCATGACTATAGATCAAGATGTCATCCATATAGACAGCGACCTCTCCTTGTGCGATAAGATCCACGAATACGGCATTCATGAGGGCTTGGAAGGTAGCAGGACTATTGGTCATGCCAAAGTACATGACTTTTGGTTTGTATAGTCTGCGATTGGTGACAATAGTGCCCTTCCATTCATCTCCTTCTCAGATTTGAATATTATGGTAGCCCCATCTTACATCAAATTTAGTGAAGTATTCTGCTCCCTTTAACCAATTGATGATGTCGGCCACAAGTGGGAGTGGATACCAGTTTTTAATAGTTATCTTGTTAAGACGCCGGTAGTCCTGGACAAGACGGAGTTTTCCATCTTTCTTTTTGATGAAGAACACTGGTGATGCCATTGGAGATTTAGATGGGACCAGGTATCCTTTGCTGATGTGTTCATCCAGGAACTTATCCAATTCCACTTGTTCTGCGGGTGACATGGGATACATTTTGACTTTCCAATGCTTGACTGCATCGGGTTCTAAGTCTATGGCGTGATCCCATGGTTGATGCTCAGGGAGCCTTTGGGATTCTTCCTCGGAAAATACTTTTGCGAAGTCACAATAGTGTGGAGGTATCATTTCTTCGAATGTTTTCTTAGGTTTGGCGTTAATGGCTTTCTCAGCGATCTGCTGGGAGTATGTGAAGCCTGCCAGACAGAAAACCTCGTCATGGACCGTTTCCAACACTTTCTCCACAAGGAGACGGCGGCGTTCCATTCGGTTCACCATGATGCACATCACCTCTATCTCATACTCCTCAGGCGCTATTTCAGCGGCAGAGTTGAGACGCATTGTGCCTTCCTGCCAGTCTATTTGCGGATTCCAATTCCTTAGCCATGGTAGTCCCAGAATGACTTTCTCTGGTCCCAGTGAAGTGATGTAAAAGTCATATTTTTCTTCGGTGGGACTGACTTTGAGTCTAAGTCGAACTTTATGGGTGATACTACCGGCTTCATTAAGAGTTCCATCTATATTGTATAGGAGGATTGGGCTCTCAAGAGGAATCTGCAACATTTTGTGGTGGTCAGCGTACCTTTTGTCCAGGAACAACAAGGTTTCCCTGGAATCTACCATTGCTGCTACTTTTACAGTATGATGACGTCCAGATAAATAGACACTAATATGAAAATGTGATTTTTTATCTTTTGTTTCAGGAATAATGAATGAAGAAGAAAGTGCTGCATCAGAATTCATCACTTGTGGCACAGCTACACTCAAAACCTGTAACGTCTACCACGGATGTTCATCTGACTTAGACGCTGTTGTAACGTGGGTTCCCTTGGGGGTAGTATCGATGGTTATCTGTCGAGTTGGGAAATACAGCGGGGTGCCTCTGATAGGTACTGGTGGAGTCTCGATAAGTGTACAAGGGAAGGTCAAGTGGCACACTGGGCAGGGGTTGGTCGACTTTACGAATGTATCTCCACCTAGGGTTGTCGATGATGTAGTAGCAGTGGGTTGGCCTTGCGGTCCGTGCGTTGAGGTATTCAAATATGAGGTGACACACGGTGTTTGGGGGATAAGTCTCGGTTGGCGAGTCTACCATTCACAGTGGAAAGATGGAGACGAAGTCACGGGGATCCCCTCTTAGTTGTGGAGGGATATGCCGGAGCTAACTCACTTAGGGACGTCGCAAGTCCCTAGCACAGAAGATGAGTAGAATGTGGTAATTGAAGAAGACCAAGATGGGGATCCTGGTCCGTACTACTATGAACTTAAATACAAGTAAGGGAGCCAGTTCTAGCTCCGCTTGAACTTGTACGTAGCCAATAGCGTAAGTAGCGTGAACTAATAATAGAATGCGCAGTTGTCATCGTAATCCGAATCTCATACAACAATAGGCAGCATCAGTCAGCATGGTAATCCACATCACGTACAACAATAGAACGCATCAGTCATCCAAACACGAGGCCTCAAGATCCGAAGTCCATGACACATTACTCCTGACATACCGAGTCATCACGAATACGTCAGAGTCCACAACCAGGTCGGGCAGTCCGAGAGCGAAACGTAACATCACCCCCTTTTCAGCATCAAGCCCCAGCTTGACCACGCATGACCGCAAGCGGGTTGGTGCCTACCTCGCGAAGGGCTCGAATCCGAGCAATCTCCTCGGCATCCTGCTCCGCCTTGGGCCCCCAATGAAGAGAGGCCCGGACATTCTCGATGCGGTCCACTGCATGCGCCTGCTGGAGTCGGGCGACGCACCTGTTGCGCTCGATCTCTATGCGCTCCAGCTTCATCTGCTCCACCGCGACGCGATGCTGCTGCGCCCGCCAACCAAGCGTCATGCAGCAGTATCGATGGACCTCGGCCATGAGGGTTGCATCCTTCATGTGAAGGAGCACTTGATCGACCGAGTCGACTAATCCTGCGTCGGAGAGCAGGAACGTGAGGTCGTCGTTGGTGTAAGTGGGGGCAGAGGACTGTTCGTCATAGTAGGGGACAGCGTGGACAGGCTTCCCGTATTGTTGGTTGCACCCGGCTCTGAAGGCCAGGACAAAGGGGTCGGCGGTGAGGATGAGCTGAGTATACTGGGCCGGCCAAAGACATTCCTGAGCGTTGTGAATCTGAAAGGGAATGTAATGGACTCCCCTGTTGAACTGGTACCCCCTGGGAGGGGGGGCCTCCGCACGACTCTCGGCCTCCTGCACAAGTTCCTCCTCTGGATCGCGGCGAAACACGGGTGGATACGGCATCAGTAGTGTGATAGCTTCCCCGGTGGGTCCGCAAAGCGGGGGGGTTTCTGAGTGTGTCATGGTGAGATGGGTGGTGTAATGTAAATATTGATGCGCCTCGAGGTGCTCTGCTGGGTCGTACGGGTCCCCGTCTTCGTCAGGTCCTGGTGGGGAGGCAGGTTGGCTGGGCACGTATCCCTGTTGTTCGTCACCCGCCGGGGTGGGCGCTCGTGTCAGGACATACTGGTTTGCGAGTTGGTTGGGCTGATTGGTCTCGGAATAAACAGTGGGGGTCAGCGAAGGAACTGGGGATGGCCCGGGGGAAGGAGGACGATCTCCTCGCTGGTGAATGGCGAGGGTAGACGACAGGGGTGACGATGGCATGGACTGTACTCAGTAAGGTGCGGGTAACTCGGTGTCGACAACATAGTGGAAGTTGGCTGGGGATTGAGATCGCATGAGTGATGGGAGTAGAGGAGGGAGAGGATAGGGACGTCTCTTGGAGTTTTCCTGTGCTTATATGCACTTCGCGAGCGGGGTTGGAATTTTTGAACTCCCTTATCGCGTTGTCGGCAAATACGTCATCCTTATTGACCCACTGGTTGTCCGAGTCCGGGTATCCCTTCCATTTGACCAAGTACTGCAGTTTGCGACTTCTGCCAAATCGCCAAAAGTCCAGAATCTTCTCAACCTCGTACTCTTCTTCGCCACCGACTAGATCTGGTGGTGGGCGCTGATAGTTGGGTCCGTGCGTGGGTGTTTCGCGATAAGGCGTCAGGAGGTCCACATGGAACACTGGGTGAATCTGCCACTGTGTGGGAAGTTCTAGACGATAGTTGACTGCGGACATCACCTGAGCAACCTTAAAGGGGCTGTGGCGTCATGCTGCTAATTTCGCCATTGGTTGGTGCATGCGTAAATGGCGTCCTTCCAACCATACTTGGTCCCCGATTTGGAACTTGGGCGTGTCTTTCGCCTTGATCGTAGTCTGGTCGCCTAGATAGGGTGTCGGCGCATCCATTCACCATTCCTTTAATGTGGTGAATCTCGATGTCATACTCAGAGAGTTCTAGTACTTCCCGGGCTACTCGGCGACTTATCTTTTGCGGGGAGCGCCAGTACTGGAGGTTCATGTGGTCTGAGAAAACCTTGATTTTGTGTGGGGATCCCGCTAGGTAGTGGCACCAGTTCCGAAGTGCTTTGACGATTGCCAGGAGTTCCAGGTCGTAGATGTCATAGTTCCATTCCGCTGCACTAAGGGTGTTTGAGTAGTATGCAATGGGGTGTCTTTTACCATCTTTCTTGCGTTGGAGGAGTACTGCTCCTACTGCAAACCCTGAGGCATCCACTTCCAGTTCGAATTGATCTTTTAGCTTGGCATGTGCGAGGACTGGTTCTTCTGTAACGAGCTTCTTGATTTTGTCGAACGCTTCTTGTTCTGCCATTGTCCATGTCCATTCTTGCGTGTAAGTTTGTTGAGGGGGCGGGCGTATGTGGCAAAATTTCGGATGAAAGCGCGGTAGAAATTGCAGAAGCCTAGGAACGATCGCACTTGTTTGACGTTTTTGGGGGTTGGCCAGTCTTTGATGCCGGAAATTTTGACGGGGTCCATGTGTGTCACCCCCTTTTCAATGATTACCCCCAGGTAATCGATGCTTGGTGCGTGGAAGGTACATTTCTCTGGTTTGAGGAATAGGTCGTTTTCTTCTAGTAGGTCCAGGATGTCATGTACCGCGTCAATGTGTGCTTGTTCCGTAGATCGGGTGGCTATGCCTATGTTGTCCATGTATACCCTGATGGTCATACCTTTCGTTTCGTGATACACGATGAGGTCTTTACAGATCTCATTCATCATGGTTTGGAACATTGCCAGAGAATTGGTTAACCCGAAGAACATTACCATTGGCTCAAAAAGTCCATATTTTGTTTTGAACACTGCCTTTTCCTGGTCGCCCTCCTTGATCCTGATGTTGTTGTATCCCCAGCAAATATCCAGTTTGGTAAATATGAACGCTCCACTTAGGTCGGCAATCAGTTCTGGGATGAGCGGGAGGGGGTATTGGTTGCGTATTGTCCAGTTGTTGATGTTCCGGTAGTCCTGTATGGGGCATAGTTTTCCGTCCTTCTTTTTAATGAAGAAAAATGATGATGCGTACGGGGACTTAGAGGGTCTGATGTATCCTTTGGCCAGTTGTTCGTCAATCCATTCCTTGAGTGCTTTGTCTTCCGCTTGGTTCATTGGGTAGACTTTGCAGTCGATTGTGTCCGGTGCATTTGGTTTGATGTCGATTGCGTGGTCCCATGGTTTCGACAGTGGGAATCGATTGGATTCTTCCTCGCTGAAGATTTTGACGTGTCGCTGGTATTCTTCTGGGACTGTTTTCTTTTCCGTGTATTGCTTGGCTTCGATAGCCATTTCCATTGACATTGTTGCGCGAAGGTGGGTTTCTTCGAGGTTGCACTCTCCTTTTAATTGTTCCTCGATCTTCTGTTTATTCAGGAGTAGCAGTTTCTCGAGTACGAGGCGAGCGATGATTGGGTCTATTCGTGGTTTTGTGGGGTTGATGGTGTGAAGGACGACAGGGTACTCAGCTTCGTTTAGAGTGGCCATGGCCCACTGGATATCAGGCTGGAATGTTGCTAGCCATGGATATCCTAGGATGATGTCTTCCCCCCCTACGTCGGTTACTAGGAATCTCATCTCCTTCTTGATTCCCTTTGTTTGTACTTCTAGATCCACGCAGTGGGTGATCTTGCCCCCTTTGTTGTGCGTGCCGTCGATGTTCCAGATCTTTCGATGACGGTCTAGTTCTTTGAGGCCTAGCCTCATTCTTTTGACGAAGTCCAGATGTATGAAGTTGTTAGTGGCTCCGGAGTCCACTAATGCTCGTTTGTCGGCCATGGCGTAACTTGCGCGCAATGAAACTGGAACATGCATAGATTGGTAGCACGTTATGAACACAGAATTACACCGTAATGCCCTCACCCAGGCCGTCAGGTTTAGGCGCTTTGAAAATCCTCTCGCCCCAATAAGTCCCGAACCACTAGGTCCCTGGCTTCGTCGTCAAGGTTTCAGACTCCGTTTATCCAGCTGGTCGCCCGTTCTTGTGGCGTATCAGTGGTGGTGCGGGCGCCGTGGCTACTGCTGCCGTCGTCTTCAAATTGGATGAGCGGTTCTTCCGTGACACTCTGGACTTCTTCGATGAAGGCTCCACGCCCTTGGCGCGGCTGCCAGTTCAAGTTATTGCATGGGCGTCGGGGTTGAAGGCAGTTGCAGGACATGTGACCAAGTTTCCTGCAGTTGTAACAGTTGATATTCTTCATGTCTACAACTCCCTTCCCTTGGGAGCGCCCCCCTTGCGGGGTGTATGGCGGCTTGGTGTAGTCGATTTCTTCTGATCCCGCAAGGCGGGCTCATACCCTTCCAGGGGTGGTGTCCATAGCGTCCAGATGATTTCGGAACGCTTGCCATCCTTGACATGGCTGTTGAGGGCGATTTGGAGCATTGAAAGTTCTAAGAGAAGAGTTGCCTGGCTTACCGGGTCCCGGGGGTTTACGTCCCCCCAAACGTGTTTGCAAATGCATCCATTTGCGCTGCTGCTCCAGCGCTGCTACCTTCCATTGTGTGTAGGTGTTGGGGCTGTGGAAATTGTATGCATTCTTGTAGAGTTCCACAGGGAGTCCACTGGTGAATTTGTCGAGGACTAGGGAGTTGTTGAAGCGGTATCCTGCTTCCCTAACCACTTTCTCAAATTTGGCAACGTACGAATTGATGTCTTGCCCTTCCATGTGGAAGCCTTTCTGCAGTTCTTGCTGTGCTCTTTCTTTCTTGAGGGTGTCGGCGAATGTGTTGCGGAATCCGAGTTTGATGGCTTCCCAGATCCATTTGTCGTAGGGGCCGTGTTTGGCCTTGTATGCCTTGACCCATTTGGTAGTGGACAGGACCCATTCGTTGATGTGGTCCCCTTGAATATAAGTGAGGAAGATTAGCGCTTTGCAGTACGGGAGAGTGAACGCCGGATTGTCATAGTTAGTTTCCACAAACAGCTCCCATTGAGTGAGGAACTGCTGCACTTTGGTGCAATCTCCCGTGAATATGAGGGGTTCCTTGCCCATAAACTTCTCAGGCTTGGTCCCGCTTGACACGTTTGGTCCGGTAAAGAGGGGTCCTCCGGGGTCTCCTCCTCCGTCGTCCCCTCCTCCGCCCCCGGGCCCTCTGGGCAGGGTCCCTCGCCGCAACTGATACACGCGGGTTCCTGGAACATAGTGGGTTGCTTGGTGATTGTGGTGGTCATGTCTGTAGGGATGGACTCAGCTAGTAATCCCAACTGTGCTTCTTCTTCTTCGGCTTGGGCTTCGAGGATGCGGATTTCCTTGGGATTGCTTCCTAATGATGGGGATGGTGTGGGTGTCTTGGGCGTAGGAGAGCGGACTGGTTCTTCTTCTTGTCCATCGATGGGGCCCCACTGATCTCTAGTGGTGACTTCGCTTTGGAGAATATTGAGCTTGAGACTCGATCCTGCGGGTCTGATGACTTGTAGCTTGTAATGGAGAGCGTCCCACTTGAGCTCTGTCCAACAGGTGTGTTCGAAGTTGAATTCTACTGGGATAAGTCCAGTTTTGCCGTCCTTGTAAGTGTAAAGGACTACGTAGCCTGGGTCTCCTTGTTCTGTCTGCTAAAAGGCTTCTTTGAGGTACTGCTTGGGAACGTTATGTTCTCCTCTTCTGTCGATATGATATGGTTGGAACGGGATCCAAAGATCGCGGGTTGTTACTGCGGAAGCCACATTGAAGGATCTTGGTCTTAATGTAATGTCTACCACGGACGTTCGTCTGACTTAGACGCTGTTGTAATGTGGGTTCCCTCAGGGGTAGTATCAATGGTTATCCGTCGAGTCAGGAAATACGGTGGGGTGCCTCTGATAGGTACCAGTGGAGTCTCGATAAGTGTACAAGGGAAGGTCAAGTGGCACACCAGGTGGGGGTTGGTCGACTTTACAAATGTATCTCCACCTAGGGTTGTCGACGATGTAGTAGCAGTGGGTTGGCCTTGCGGTCCGCGCGTTGAGGTATTTGAATACGAGGTGACACACGGTGTTTGGGGGATAAGTCTTGGTTGGCGAGTCTACCATTCACAGTGGAAAGATGGAGACGAAGTCATGGGGATCCCCTCTTGGTTGTGGAGGGATATGCCGGAGCTAACTCACTTAGGGACGTCGTGAGTCCCTAGCACAGAAGATGAGTAGAATGTGGTAATTGAAGAAGACCAAGATGGGGATCCTGGTCCATACTACTATGAACTTAAATACAAGTAAGGGAGCCAGTTCTAGCTCCGCTCAAACTCGTACATAGCCAATAGCGTAAGTAGCGTGAACTAATAATAGAATGCGCAGTCATCATCGTAATCCGAATCTCGTACAACAATAGGCAGCATCAGTCAGCATGGTAATCCACATCACGTACAACAATAGAACACATCAGTCATCCAAACACGAGGCCTCAAGATCCGAAGTCCATGACACATTACTCCTGACATACCAAGTCATCACGAATACGTCAGAGTCCACAACCGGGTCGGGCAGTCCGAGAGCAAAACATAACAAAACCGATGTCCTTGGGACTGGTTGAGGAGCTATTTCAGAGTAGGAACTGGAAATAAAGTTCATCTCGGAGGCAGATGTAGATGTAGAAACAGAAGATGATGAAACTGAGACATCACTACTATCTAACTTACAGGCAATCTCTGGGTACGTAGGAATTACAGAATTTGAGTCCGAAATGAGGCGAGTCCTGAGACATATATTACAAGAGCAAGGAGCCAAGTCAAAGTCTGTATTTGAGGGGCCAGTCGCAGCTATACGTGACCCCTTATCTAAAAAGCCGCCTTGAGAGCCTCAATGGTCTCCTGCTGCTTTTTTACCATCTCCATTAATTTTGCCACATCTGCCTGGGACGTCTTTGGCTGAGAGGTACTAGAAGAGGTGGCGGCTGCCACCATACTGGATGAGTTGGATGAGGACGGCGGGGCTGAGGATTCCATCGTAGCCGCAGCTTTCGCCTTGGTGGGTTTCTCTAGCTTTTTGATCATGCAAACAGGGGCACGGTGACCAGCTTTCTGGCACCAGTTGCAGACGTCCTGTTTGTGATTTCTGTCCTTTTTTGTGTGGTCTTTCGACCTGCAACCATAACACTTCCCCTGCATCCACTTTGGTACTCCACCTGGTTCTTAAAGAAGTTGTCCTTTCCCTTGTTGCCTTGCGAACTTTGTTGGCGCGTGGCGTCAACTTGCATGGCATCCGGGTCATGAGACACGGGTGGATTAGTCTTTCCAGACTTCTCCGCACGGCGCTGGCGGAGGCGCTGATCGATGAGGGTGGCCGTAGCCTTGAGATCATCAAAAGTGTCCTGCTTCCTCTCGGTCGTGGTGAGAATATCCTTGATCTCGTTGTTAAGACTGGTATAGAAGCAATCGCGGAGGTCGGCTTTCGACCATCCAGTCTGTCCACTGTACTGCTCAAATATTGACGTATATTCGGCAACGGACCTCTTCCCTTGTTTGGTCTTTTTGAGCTCCTCCCAAGCGATGTCATGTATGTCCATCGGGGAGAAACATCGGTTGAATTCTTTTACGAAATTGTCATAAATTCCCACAAAGGGGAATGATCCCTGATTAGCTGCCTTGAGATAAGGGAGAGCCCAGGTCTTGGCTTCTCCATCAAGTTCAAGGCAGCAGCAATCCACCTTTCCTCTATTGGCATCCATGACTGAAGGATAGGCTCCCAGGTATTGAGAGCTTCTCCTTGTGAGGAGGCCCAATTATGGAAGGCAGCAAGGAAGTGGCGGGCGTCAGTTGAATTGCCCTTTCCGTCCCATGCTTTGGGACGGGCCACGATATCCTTGCCTCCGACCTTTTTGGGCTTGGCCTTGGTGGCAGCCACTTGCTGAGTTAGGTCTGAGACCTGTCGCGCAAGGTGGCCCATAGCCAGTCCAAGTTGATTGATGAGGTTAATACAGTCTTGGATGGTGGGAGGGGGTGGTGGTACAGGTGGTGTGGGGGCCGGAGCGGGGTCCGGCTGGACAGTGTGAGATGTTGAAGAAGATGATGCTGACATTTTCTCTAACTCTTCTTTGCGCTTCTTTTTGTCTGCTTGGTACTGAGCCTCTCTGAAATCCTGTAGGAGTGCTAGTTGCTCGTCAGGATGAAGTTTGTCCCAATCCTGGATTCGACCCGCATATTCCTTCTCTTGCTTAGAGAGGGGAGGAAGGGCGAATTTTGAGTGAACTCCTCTGGGATACTGAGCCTGAGTTAGTCAAGCTTTGGCTTTGGCTTTCGGAGCCACAGTCTACTTCGATTGGGGACGGAGGGCAAGAGAGTACGGGGACGATTTCTTCTGCAAAGAGAATAAGATCTTCAACAGTGAAGTCGGTTCTGGGAACGGGTGTGTAGCTCTGGGATACTCTTCTTCGAGTACTTGATGAACACTGGGGAAGAAATAGAGAGCTTGGACTATTGATTCGGCTGTGGTTTGAGGGGGTCTTTCTACTTGGAAGCCTTCGTACCACTCGTCGTTTACTAGGGTTGCAGATGAAGCCACAGAAGGGTGCCCAATGGTTGGGGAGGAGGAGAGTGTAGATGAGGGTGTAGGAGATGAGGGGTGTAAACACGACTCCTCAAGGACTCGAAGCGATGCAGTAGCAGAGGCTTCTGGGGACAACTGGGTTGGGGGTGTAAGGGCTTGTCTCCTCCTAAAGAGACGGCGCAGGTGGGCATGAGTGTTCGCAAAGAAGCGAGGCAGGGTGAAAGATGTGAGGGTGGTTGTTAGACGTCAGGATACGACAGCCACGAAACACTAAGCTGAAGATGGTTGGAGAGTCGGATCAAGTGAGACCAATACACAGTGATATTTCACACTGCGCGAGGCTACGGCGATAACCGAACACTCAGGAATGGGGATATGGGTATGTGTGGAACTACAAGGCTGTCTGCCTCAGTCTTCTTGACCTGTTGGCTGCCTCTCATGCCGAAGCGCTCTCAAATTCTTCTGGTTGGTACATGTACAGCTGTCACAGGCGAGGCCTGGCCAGCTCAATGTCAACTTGCAGCTTATCTGGTGTGGTGACCAGTTCTGCAAGCGGTGCCCAGAGCAGTCTACTGATGACCAGATAGACCCAATAAAGGCAAGCACAGTGTATACCGACTTTACAGATACTACAACTGCACCACAAATGCACAGATTCTGCTTACGGACTTCCCCAGGCAGAAGATGAGGTAGAATACACAAAGGACTGGTGGACGTCTACCACCTAGAGAAAAGATCAAACGACTGGTGAGCAATGAAGGGCTCAGGAGTGTGAAGGAACTTGTCCTAATGTAGCGGTATGACTATCAGCTACACTGAGCCAAGTGGAGGTTGAGTGAACTGTCAAGGGTGAAGACTCAATGTCGGTGCGGAGATAAATCATGCACCAAAACCTACAAACAATGTGGAGCGTGTGTCAGCATATAGACCTTTACACAAGGTCGAAGGTGTAACGCTACCACAGCGTTTAGTTCGACTTGAACTCGGACAAGGGCGTTCACGACTTAGCTGATTGTAAACACTCGCGTAATGTCTCAGTGATCCCGTAGAATACTACTAAGGCGATCCACAAAAGGCGCCCCAATAGTACTAAGGCAACTCCGACTTGGTGCGTCGACAGGGCCAGGGTCTTAGACTCGAAGGTCAAGACTTATAAGAACGTTGTCCCCTCTGGGAAGAAGAAAGAGGAGTAGGACGTGAGAGACGAATGAAAGAGTGGTATTGAGAAGAAGACCAAGATGCTTTTCTTGGTCTTCGCAAGCCACTATTTATACATATTTCAGAGGTAGCTTTAAAGCTCCTCTCCAAGTGTTACCCCGTAGCGTAAGTAGCTCGAACCCTACTACAGCTATCCTAGTAATGAGTCATACTAACTATCACATGTTAGTACAACTCGTGCTGACTGATACGAATGGTCCATGACTAATGCTCGCTTACTATCGTAGTCATAACCGTATAGTAAGTGTCCACCTCAATCCCCGTACCGTACTGTGAGTCCACGAAGCTCCAACCGTAACATCACCCCCTTTTCAGGAGCGACGCCCACGTCGCCGGCGGTCGCCGGCTCCTCCCATCCATCCTGCCTGTACTTCCTCGATTCTGTCCATGGCGTTGGCCATCTCCAACCGGAACTTGCTCCGAGACAGCTCCCCCTTGATGCCCCCCAATGCGGCGGCGAGCTGATGAAGCCGCTGCTCCATCCGCTCAGCCTCGTACGCATACGACCGATACCGGTGTAGCTCGGCCTTGAGGCTCGCATCGTGCAGCTCCGCGAGGGCGTGATCGACGCGAGGGCGGTCGTGGTATCTGCCGGCGAAGATCATCATGTCTTCTTGAGGGTAATGGGGCTTACCTCGTGCCCGAACCTGCGGCTCCGCGTAGAGCGGCTTCGAATACACCTTCTCGCTCTCCTCCGTCAATCCCAGTACCAGGGGGTCCGCATTCATGATGATTTGAATGAACGCGGCCTGACGGGTACGCCCCTGGCCGTCGGTGATCGGGTAGTGAACGAAGTTCTCCCCGCGGTTGTGTGTATAGCCATGAGGGGCCGGCCCTAGGGCTCGGTGTCGTAGTTGAAGAAGGGGGAAGAGGGGAGGAGCGTCTGCTCGAACTCCTCCTCGGTACAGGGGGCGCCCTGTGGTGTCGCATGCGTAGGGGGTCTCGTCGGGGTGGTCAGTGTCGGTGGCAGTGATGATGAGCGGGTGCTCATCTGGGTAGTAATCGTGGAGGCTCCCCCGCGCCTGTTCCAGTATCGTCTCATGCGCTCCACGGCCCCTGCTTTCCTCCGCGCCATCATCTCCGACCGCCGTTCCGTCGCCCTCCGAAGCTGCTCCTCCTTCCACGCCCTCGCCACTTCCAACCACTTGCGTTCCCTCTTCCAGTCTTGCCATCGTAACGTCGCCGGTGACGGGCTCTTCCGTCCACTGCTCCACTCGGACCGGGAGAGGTCGAGGTGAGGACACCTCACTGTCGCAGAGAGCTGCACGAAGCCTGTCAACTTCGGGCGTCGTGAGCGGGGTTCGGTTGAGGCGCTGGCCGTCCTCGGTGACCAGCCACCAGCTTGTGGGGTTGCTGGTGTCGGGGGTGTGCTCGGCTGGGACGAGACTTTGGAGGGCTTCGACGAGCTCTTGGTGGGTGATGGGGCTCGTGTTTGAGGCAACGCGAGCGACGGCCTCGGTGGCAGTGGGAATGGACATTGTTGAGAATAGGGAAGAGAGGAAGCCAGTGCTGCGAGTGAGAGAGGGTGATGGGGTTTCTGACGAGATCCTTCGAGCTTTTAAGTCTTGCGTGATGCGGGGATTTAATCTTTGATACTCAGCTAGTGCCTCGTCTGCGAACACGTCATCCTTATCGACCCACTGATTCTCCAAGTCGGGGTACCCCTTCCATTTGATCAGGTACTGAAGGCGCTTCTTTCTGCCGAAACGCCGATGGTCCTAGAACCTTCTCGACTTCGTATTCTTCTTCTCCCTCTACTAGTTCCGGTGGTGGTTTTTGGAAATTTGGTCCGTGCACGAGCGTTCTCGCGATAAGGTGTGAGAAGATCGATGTGGAACACGGGGTGTATGCTCCACTGCGTGGGAAGTTCAAGCTTGATAGTTTACCGGTGATAGGACCTGTGTGATCTTGAAGGGGACCGTGCCGTCTTGCCGCTAACTTCGGTGTAGGTTGATTGGTTCGAAGGTGTCGCCCTTCTAACCACACATAGTCTCCGACTCGGAATTTGGGTGTGTCTCGGTGTTTGACCCACATGGACTGTGCCTTTTTGATGAGATTTTGTGCTTCCTTTCGTGCTTCTCGGAACTGTTCTATCCTCGTGGTGACCTGTGGGATAGGGGATGGCTTATCGAGCCAATCAGCGCGTGGGTCGTATCCCATAAGGAGGGAGAACGGGGACTTCCTTGTTGCCTCGTGGGGCCAGTTGTTGTGCGCGAACTCTGCGATTGGTAGAAGGGCTGCCCAGTTATCTTGCCGCTCGTTTGCCCAGAAGCGTAGATATTGTTCTAGCCACTGATTGGTGCGTTCCGACTGCCCATCGGTTCTAGGGTGGTATGCCGTGGAGATGTTCTGCTGGATTCCCAGGATTCGGCATAGTTCTCGTGTGAACTTGGAAGCGAATCGGGGATCCCGGTCACTGATGATTTTCGAGGGCAGTCCGAATCGTTTGAAGACGTGGGTGGCATAGAGACCGGCCGTTTCTTCTGCAGTGATCTCTTCGTTACAGGGAATGAAGACCGAAGCCTTACTGCAGTCATGATCTGTTACAGTCAGTATGGAGTCGTGTCCCCTGAGACGTTGGGAGCTTAGTGATGAAGTCGAGTGCGATGGTTTCGAACGGTAAGGCGTCTTCTTTTGGTGTGATAGGCATGAGTGGGGCTTTTGTGGGTCGTGTGTTGACCTTGTGACGCTGACATTCGGCGCATCCCTGTACGTAATTGCGGACGTCGAGTTTCAATTCTGGCCACCAGTACCTTCTTTCCACTAATCTCGTAGTTCGTGCAATTCCAGGGTGTCCGTGCACCGGAGGGTCGTGGTGCGCGGCGATGAGTTCTCGTTTTTCGTCCAAAGATCCCGTGATGACGTACTTGCCCTGTCTGTACCAAGCTCCGTTGACGAACTTTAGTTGTTGGGAGTCTACCCAGTATCGTAGGGTGATCTCCGTCTGTGGTGGGTCGCGGTGGCTTGTACCAGTGTTGTCCGCGCGAAGACGTCTTCCGGTAGTACTACTACGTTCTCGTTATCTCTTTCTCCCTGATCATAGTCGGGTCGCCGGGATAGTGCGTCCGCACGGCCGTTCTTTTTCCCTGGGATGTGGTGAATTTCGAAGTTGTACTCCATGAGTTCTAGTACTTCCCTTGCGACTCTTCGGCTGATCTTATGCGGTAGTTTCCAGTACTGAAGGTTCATGTGGTCGGAGTAGATTTTGATCTTGTGAGGTGATCCCGCCAGTAAGGGTCTCCAGTGTCGTAGTGCTTTGACTATTGCCAGCAGTTCCAGGTCGTATATATCGTAGTTCCGCTCCGCTTCGTTGAGTGTTGCCGAGTAGTAACCAAGTGGGTGTCGTTTGCCGTCCTCTTTCTTCTGGAGTAGTACTGCTCCGGTCAGCGAACCCCGAGGCGTCTACTTCAAGTTCGAATGGGTCATCTAGTTTCGGGTGTGCGAGTACTGGTTCTTCCGTGACTAGGGCTTTGAGTTTTTGGAACGCTTTGTCTTCTTCGTCCGTCCATCTCCACTCCGTGTCCTTTCTCGTGAGTTTGTTGAGTGGTTTGGCGTGTGTAGCGAAGCCGCGAATGAAGAGTCGGTAAAAATTGCAGAAGCCCAGGAAGGAGCGGACGTCACGAACCTTGGTGGGCGTGGGCCAGTCTTTGATGCCGGAAATTTTTACCGGGTCCATGCGTGTTACCCCCTTTTCAAGGATTACCCCCAGGTAATCCATTCGCGGCTTGTTGAAGAGACATTTTTCAAGTTTGAAGTAGAGATCATGTTCCATGGCCACTTGCAATACATCGCAGACTGCTTCCTCGTGTTCCTTTTGTCCGGCTGGATCTCTGGTTGCGATGCCGATGTCGTCCATGTATACGCGTATAACTGTTCCCTTGGCCTCATGCTTTGCGATGGTGTCTCGGTATATAGTGTTCATCATTGTTTGGAAGGTAGCCGGGGAGTTGGTGAGTCCGAAATACATGACTGTAGGTTCGAAGAGACCGTACCGCGTTTTAAAGGCCGCCTTGTGTTCGTCGCCCTCCTTGATGCGCACGTTGTTGTACCCCCAGCGGACGTCCAATTTAGTGTAGGTGTGGGCTTGGCTGAGGTCGGTGATGAGGTCTGAAATGAGGGGTAATGGGTATTGGTTGCGGATGGTGACGGCGTTGATCTTCCTGTAGTCTTGTACTGGTCGTAGTTTTCCATCCTTCTTTTTGATGAAGAAGAAGGATGAAGCGTAAGGGGATTTTGATGGGCGAATATACCCCTTCTTCAGTTGTTCGTCCAGGAATTCTTTGAGTTTGCCGTCTTCGTCCTGTGTCATAGGGTAGACCTTGCAATCGATCGCCGACGGGGTGCCTTCCTTGAATTCGATGGCGTGGTCCCACGGCCTGGAGGGAGGGAATCTGTTGGACGCTTCTTCACTGAAGATTTTTGCGAACTGGTGGTAAGCGGCTGGGAGTTCAACTTTATCGTGGAACTGCTTAGCTTCGATAGCTAATTCCGTGGCCGTGGTGCGTAGATGGGTTTCTTCCTCCAGTTCTGCTATTATGTTTTCTTTTTCCTCCGTGGTGATGCTTCCTATGACGTGATTTTCTTTGTTGGGATTGATGGATCGGATGACGACAGGGAGCATCTTCTCGTGTATAGTGGCGTATCTCCAGTTTATTGTGGGTTCGTATGTGGCTAACCAGGGGTATCCGAGTACAATGTCTTCGTTTCCGAGGTCGGTGACTAGAAAACGCATCTTTTGTCGTCGCTGGTTAGTCTTGCACGTCCAGATCTACAAAGTGGGTGATACTGCCCGCTTTGTTTTCCGTATTGTCAATATTCCATATTTTCCTGGGATGTTCCAGTGTTTGGAGCCCGAGGCCCATTCGTTTCGCAAATGAAGGGCGTATGAAATTGTCTGTTGCTCCGGAGTCTACTAGTGTTTTGATGTCGGCCATTGCGTAATTCGTACGAATCGAGACTGGAATTCTAAGAGACCGATAGCGAGTCATGATTACAGAATTACAATTAACTGCCCTCACCCAGGCCGATGGGTTCAGGCGTTCTGAAAACCCTCCTTCCCCCACATTTCTTGGAGGATGAGGTCTTTTACATCGTCCGATTCTCCGGCTACTCCTGCTAGCCAGTCTTTGGCCCTTTGTTGCGGTGGTGCAGAGCTTGCTACTCTGACTTGCGCGGGAGGTTCCTCTTGCGTGTAGTAGTCCGTGTCCGCCATTCGACTGGTGGTTGCTCGACGGCGTGGCTGTTGGCAATTGCGTGAGAAGTGTCCGGTCTGGTTACAGTTGTAGCAGACGACTGTCCTCATATCTCGAGGTGGCGGGCCTCCGCCTCTTCCGTATCCCCCTCGTTGCGGTCTGGGGATGAAGGGTCTGTTTGCGTCCCCTACTTCAGCTACTCTTGCGCGCGTCCTGTCTGCGGATGTATCCATTGCATTTGGGTCGAATCTGGGAGGTGGTGGTCCTCGTGGTGGGCCCCAGTTGGGAGGTTGCGGTCTCCAGCGGGGTTGTGCCGATGATGGTGGTGTCTTGGTTTTAAAATTGTCGAGGCGCGCCTTCATGTGTATGTACTGCTTCTGTCTTCGTAGTGCGCACCTCTTCCAGTCTTCGAATGTATGTGGTTCGTCTAGTTCATAGACCTTCATGAACAGGGCTCGTGGTAGCCCCGCGGTGAACCGATCGATGGTTTGTCGATCGTTTAGATTGTAGTGAGCCTTTCTGGCGAGTTGCTCAAACTTAACCACAGTACGCGTCGATATCCTCTCCTGTCATTTTAATTCCCTTCTGCAGTTCTGCTTGCGCCTGTTCTTCCTCGAGTATGTTCGAGAATCGTTTGGCGAATTCGGTGGCTACGTGATTCCATAGGGTCTGGGAGTATTGACTTACTCCTCGTCGTACTTCTCGATTGAGCCATTCGAGGATGGATAGTGTCCATTCGCTGACGTTGACTCCTTTAACGTATCCCAAGAAGAGAAGGGATCGGCGGTATTCGTTCTGCATGATGGGGGCGTCGAGGTTCATTCCCCAGTACACGTGCCATTGTGTAAGGAATGCCTCATATTTAGTGCGGTCTCCATCGAATACGGTCGGAGGTTCACCTGATAGTCTATCCGACCCGTGTCCTCCTCCTGCAGGGATGCCTCCTCCCTGGCGGTCCTGGCGGTCCTGGTGGTCCTCCTGCCGGTGGCCTTCCTCCTGGGAATCCTCCTCCTGTGGGTCCTTGACCCTGGGAATCCGCCTGGTAGTCCTCCCGGTGGTGGTGGTGGTCCTTCCGGTGGGATCTGGGTGATCTGGTCCTATTGCACGAAATAGTGCTGCGTCGTCTGCAGGTGAATCTGTGTCCCGTATTTGGGTTGATGGGGTTGAGGATGGCTTCGGCCTCTTCTCTGATGCGTTGCACTTCCTCCATTGCTTGTGTTTCGGTGACTGTGGCCATAGGGCTTCGAATGTGAATTTCTTCCGGGACTGTGATGTGCAGGGACTCAGCTATGTGTGCCAGTAGGCTTGAATCGTCTCCTGTTCCTGGTCGTATTTCACTTTCCGTGGCGGTGTGTTCTTCTACTTGTTCTTCGTGACTTGACTCTGAGGGTGCTTGTTCCCTAGGGTCCTTCTTCTTCTTCGCTACTGCTGCTGTCTCCGTCTAATGATCCCCAATCGTCTCCGTGGAGTTCTCTTGAGTCAATGTCGCAGCGGTAGTGTCTTCCGGCTGGTCTGACGACGTCCCACCGATTGTCTATCGGATTCCACGTAATTTCTGTCCAACAGAAGTTGGAGTAGTTGAACTCAACTGGGCGATATCTGATTGCTTCTCCCTGGGAAGTCTACGAAGTAACCGGTGTCTCCTCGATATTCTCTCCACCGGGCTGCGCCTAGGAATCTTCGTGGTACTGATCGTTCTCCTCTGGTTTCGAGGTTGTAGGGTCGAAAGTTTCTCCACTGATCTCTTGTTGTGAACTGCCACGATTGGTATCTTGGTCTTAATGTAACGCTACCACAGCGTTTAGTTCGACTTGAACTCGGACAAGGGCGTTCACGACTTAGCTGATTGTAAACACTCGCGTAATGTCTCAGTGATCCCGTAGAATACTACTAAGGCGATCCACAAAAGGCGCCCCAATAGTACTAAGGCAACTCCGACTTGGTGCGTCGACAGGGCCAGGGTCTTAGACTCGAAGGTCAAGACTTATAAGAACGTTGTCCCCTCTGGGAAGAAGAAAGAGGAGTAGGACGTGAGAGACGAATGAAAGAGTGGTATTGAGAAGAAGACCAAGATGCTTTTCTTGGTCTTCGCAAGCCACTATTTATACATATTTCAGAGGTAGCTTTAAAGCTCCTCTCCAAGTGTTACCCCGTAGCGTAAGTAGCTCGAACCCTACTACAGCTATCCTAGTAATGAGTCATACTAACTATCACATGTTAGTACAACTCGTGCTGACTGATACGAATGGTTCATGACTAATGCTCGCTTACTATCGTAGTCATAACCGTATAGTAAGTGTCCACCTCAATCCCCGTACCGTACTGTGAGTCCACGAAGCTCCAACCGTAACAGAAGGCATGATGTCACACAGGGGCAGGCTGAGTGGAGAACCAAGAGGACAAGTTAGATAGGCAGATAGTAAGGAGGTACAGATGAATGCGCACCTGAGTGGAGAACCAAGAGGACAAGTTGGTTCCACTCAGGACGCTACAGGCAAGCTTAAGTATCTACTGTGACTGTGATTAAGTCGGAGCTTGAACACTGTTACTAAGTGTAAGGTAATTGACTATGACTAAAGAGCTGACGCGTCGTGTCTATTAATAGCCTTATCTTTTAGTGCTGACTGATGCACTGTCATCAAGGCTGACTACATATGACATGTCACTGAGTAAAACCTAATACAGCGCATAATACATGCCTACTAAGCGTAATCTAGAATGTACTAGAAGGTTCTATCCTTATCTACCAATCAGAGAGTCTGTCCGTATGTAGAATGTGACTATAAAGGGATGCCCCATATATGGGTATGCTTTCCCATGGTCACGTGATGAAAAGTGCACAATATTTCACATGACTAACTAGAGAACATGATGGCAGGTCATGTGATCCACAGAAGGCGAAAACACGTCTGTGACAACGACTGCACTGCAGTTGGTGACATGTTGGCAATGTGTCTTCTCTATTAGCCAATGGGATAATTCCTCGGATATGGTATGATTTGCTCCAAATTGTGGGGTGGATCTTGACAAATGGGAATGACTCTTCCATAGTCCTCAGGGGGGTGCTCTGCACATGGTGCGTCACATGGTGGATAAGCAGAGCCTGATTATGTGATCGGTCACGTGATCATCGGAGTATGAAATTCGAACTCCGCTTCCAGATTTCCCAATAAGGAAGGTGATTACATAAGACCAGGCCAGTCCGGAACAGTCTTGAACACCTGAGTCATGAATGAGTTTCTAGGTTCATGACACACTGCTCCAAAAATTTGAGCTCATCCCAGTCTTTGAGGCTGTCACCACATAGTCCAAGAATGAGGATGTCGGTCCCATTGCCCTCAAATGCACCATAGCAGTGTGGAGTAATGCAGTTGCACAGTTGCCCAGATTGGTACACAATCTCCAGGCTGAGTGTTACATCCTAGCAGGGACGTGGGTTCAAGGGGTTTCAATATCACACAAGTATCAAGTGAAGATGTCTGTTGTCTTATTGCTATGAAATACAAGTGGTCTAGAGTGGGACACAGTGTGTACCACTACTATAACGCTACCACAGTGTTTAGTTCAACTTGAACTCGTATAACGGCATTCACAACTTAGCTGGTCGTAGATACTCCTGTAGGGTCTTGGTAAGACCGTAGAATACGACCAAGGTGATCCACAAGACGTGTGCTATCAGCACTAAGGCAACTCTGACTTGCTGTGTCAAAAGGGCCAGGATCCTAGACACAAAGGTCAGGACTTAAAGAGGGCGTCTCCCCTTTGAAGTGCAGAGGCTTCAGAGCCTCCTTGAAGATGAATGAGAGAAGTGGTATTTGAAGAAGACCAAGATGGTGTTTCTTGGTCTTTGCAGCCCACTATTTATACATATTGTAGAGGCAGCTTTAAAGCTCCTCTTTAAGACAGTGTCTACTAGCAATAATAGCTCGAACCCTACTATCGCTATACTAGTAATGAGTCATAGTAACTATCACATGTTACTATGACTGTGCTGACTGATGTGAGGTCCATGACTAATACTCACTTACTATCGTAGTCATAACCGTATAGTAAGCGTCCACTTCACTGTTGTACCATATTACAAGTCCAATAATCTCATGCCGTGACATCACCCCCTTTTCAGGTGCGACACCCACATCGCCTGCGATCGCTGGCTCCTCCCATCCACCCTGCCTGTGTCTCCTCAATCCTGTCCATTGCGTTCACCATCTCCAGCCTGAACCTGCTCCACACCAGCTCGCCCTTGATGCCTCCCAGCGCAGTGGTGAGTTGATGGAGCCGCTGCTCCATCTGCTCGGCCTCGTACACATATGAGTGGTACCAATGGATCTCGGCACGAAGACTAACGTCATGCAGCTCCTCAAGGGCGTGATCGATGCAGGGGCGGTCGTGGTATCCGCCGGTGAAAACCATGAGGTCTTCCTGGGGGTAGTGGGGCTTACCTCGGGCCCTCACCTGCGGTTCTGCGTACAGCGGCTTGGAATAAACCTTCTCGCTGTCCTCCACTATCCCGAGCACCAGGGGATCCGCGTTCATGATGACTTGTATGTACGCGGCCTGGCAGGTATGCCCCTGCCCGTTGGTAATGGGGTAGTGCACGAAGTCCTCCCCGTGGTTGTACTTGTACCCATGGGGAGGGGGCCCTAAGGCGCGATGTTGGAGTTGGAGAAGTGGGAAGAGAGGAGGGGCATTGGCCCGCACTCCTCCGTGGTAGAGCGGACGCCCTGTGGTGTCGCAGGTGTATGGGGTCTTGTCAGGGTGGTCAGTGTCGGTTGCGGTAACGATGAGCAGGTGCTCATCTGGGTAATAGTCATGGAGACTCCCTCGTGCCTGCTCCAGTATCGTCTCATCCGCTCCACCGCTCTGGCCTTCCTGCATGCCATCATCTCTGACCGCTGTTTGGTCGCCCTCTGAAGCTGCTCCTTCTTCCACGCCCTTGCCACCTCCAGCCACTGGCACTCCCACTTCCAATCTCACCATCATAACATTGCCGGTGATGGGCTCTTCGACCCACTGCTCCACTTGTACTGGGAGAGGTCAAAGTGGGGGCACCTCACCATCGCAGAGAGCTGCGTGAAGCCGGTCAACTTCGGGCGTTGTGAGAGGGGTCCTGTTGAGGTGCTGGCCATCGGCGGTGACAAGCCACCAGCTGGCAGGATTGCTAGTGTCGGGGGCATGTTCGGCTGGGATGAGGCTCTGGAGGGCCTCGATGAGTTCTTGGTGGGTGACAGGGCTCGTGTTTGAGGCAACACGAGCGACAGCATCGGCAGCAGAGGGAATAGACATTGTTGTGAGGAGTGAGTGAAGGAAGCCAGTGTGATGAGTGAGAGAGGGTGATGGGGCATTTGACGAAATCCTTTGGGCTTTTAAGTCTCACGTTGTGCGAGGATTCAATCATTGGTACTCAGCTAGGGCTTCATCTGCGAATACGTCATCCTTGTTGACCCATTGGTTCTCCGAGTCGGGGTAGCCCTTCCACTTGATCAGGTACTGAAGGCACTTCTTCCTGCTGAAATGCCGGTGGTCCAGAACCTTCTCGACCTCATATTCTTCCTCTCCTCCTACCAAATCCGGTGGTGGGCACTGAAAGTTTTCTCCGTGC
This sequence comes from Lactarius vividus, assembly GCA_021527035.1. NCBI lineage: Eukaryota > Fungi > Basidiomycota > Agaricomycetes > Russulales > Russulaceae > Lactarius > Lactarius vividus. The sequence continues at coordinate 51,837 of JAKELG010000160.1, read as the reverse complement.
ATGAGTGTCTCACGATAAGGTGTAAGAAGATCAATGTGGAACATGGGGTGTTACGTCCCAGCCGGGACGTTCGGTGATTCGTCGGAAGAAGTTCGGAGAAGAACCTCAACCTGTGGTCTTATGGCTGTGATAGTGATGATGTCGGACTAAGATGTTTCACTTAGTCGGTGAAAATGTATGAGATGAGCGGGCGGCGCTGTGCACTCGAGAGTGAGATACAACTTGGCTGGAATTGCAAACGAAACTAAGACAATTTGTTACAGTTTGAACTATGTGCTTTTATATCCTACAGACTGGGTTTTTCGGGGACCGTTTTCTGTAATTTGCGAGTGCCACGTCAGGGATTCAATGAGCTGTCATACTCATCATTTTCTCCGTTTATTCTCCGAATCTCGTCATCGCCAGGTCACATGTCACGTGATCGTGACACTACCCCCTCCTCAGACCTGCATTCCCCTCTTCCAGCGGTGTCCTCAATACGTCGCACGCGTTCTGGGTTAGTACGACTGTATGGCTCAGGTCGGGGTGAATGAATGGTTCGCTTCGGGCATGGTGCCCCAAACCCTGGGTGGTGGACGGGGACGCTGCAACGCATTGCATGTTCGCACAGGACGTGGGGCCGTGGGCATAGTCTAGCGGGGTGGTTTTGGTCTCAGTAGAGGCAAATGGAACTCCTCGGCTCCTCGTCGTGTAAGTCGGGACGAGCCAAGGATATATTTCGACCAAGTGGAATGGGCAAGTCGCGGGGTCGGGGAGGAATGGGGATCGGTGCTAAGCCCTCCAGGTGATCGAGATGCGCACGATATCTGCGGTCGTTGGAGTCTGCTTCAGTGATGTGGTAAATGTCGAGTCCACGGGGTAAGGGCTGTGGAAGGAACGGGAAGATACGTGACGATATATTCGAGGCATGAAGCTGGCGATCGATATCCTCTGCTCCCACCAGCCAGTCGTTCCAGGCGATATCCAGGTCCCTCATGTGTGCGAATAACTCTTGCTTCCTCTTCATCGACATCCGGAAGCGGTGTACGTCTGCAGCTGCTCCCGGATCTGCCACCAGAGCCAGTGCCCTGTCGACCTCGTTGCGCGCTGTGTGGTCAGCTGAGAATAACACCAACGAATTCCCCGTAGGAACGCCAGCGTCTGTCCTGGCTGGCATTGGAAGGGCGCAGAGCGGCTTGTAATACTGCGGCTTGTCCTTCCCTTCCATCCCTAAAGCCACCGGTTGTTCTCTTTGGTTAATAACAAAATGGATATATGGCGCCTGGCCGCGCGAACCATCTTCGAAGGGAATCTCGAAGGCATATGGTTTGGTCCGCCTCAAGACTCGCCATCCGACGCCCGGGTGTTCGGGCCCAGGTACGAAGGCTGGTCTGTAGTCTACCGCATCTGCAGCACCTCCCATAGAAGATGGTGTGACATAAGTGGGTTCAGTAGAGGGATCAGAAGTAGTGGGCCTTTCAGAGGACGTTGCTTCCGGGAGTATTGGCGATGGGGTAGTTTCGGGGTAGACGATGGGGGGTGGGACGTCGTTGGGATAGACACCGTGGACCTGGATTCGTTCAGCGACGAGCTCCTCGACTTTGTCGCGCTGCAGTCATTCACGACGGTTAGCACGAGCCTTCGAGTGACGGCGCCACCTGCCATCGGGCTCTCGATAGGTGGCGTAGCCAAAAGAGTCGTCCCGAGTACGCGGAGAGTCTGCTCTAGCGTCGTGGTCGTTAGCTACCCAAGACCAGGCTTCCACCTGTCGTTCAATAAAGTCCGTGGCAGTTAGAGAGAGTTCCCAGTGCTAAACATGATAGTGCTGAGGAGGGTGACGAGCTCCGTAGCTGAAGGGATCCATGACTAGGTTGTTGATCTCTAGCCCCACTGTACGCGCTTTATATTCTCTGACTAGGTCAGGAGCGTGGACTCCGGACTCCGGTTCCCAGCTATCGTGAGCATCCGAATACCCTTTCCAATGTACCAGATACTGCGTCGTTCGCTTGCGCCCCACCTTTCGTTCTCCCCTAATTTCTTCAACTTCCCACATTTCCTCTCCATCTACTATATCGGGTAATGGTTCTTCAAAGGTCTTCCCGTTGAGCGTAGTTTCCGTATAAGGCATGAGAAGTGAGGCGTGGAACACATTATGAACTTTCCAATGTTTCGGGAGTGCTAGCTGGTAGGACATCTTCGATACTTCGTTGGCGACTATGAAGGGCCCATAGCGTTTCGGAGCCAGCTTGGCTGTAGGATGCGAGGTTTTTAAGTGCTTTGCTTCGAGCCAAACCTTTTGCCCCCTTCGGTATCCCTCAAAATTAGAAGTTTTGACCCAGGATTCTTGCGATTTCTTCATTGCTTCATGTGCGTCAGTGCGGACCTCCGAAAGCAGTTGTAGTCACCTAGTGGCTTCTTCTGCATTCGTTTTCGTGTTAAGGGGTTGGTGAACTCGAGGAGTGAATCCGAAGAGAAGCTCGAAAGGTGTTTTCTTAGTAGTCTCTGACTTCCATGCATTGAGAGTATACTGCGCTATTGGTAGCCATTTGGCCCAGTCGTTGTGATGGTTCCCGAATATCCTGAGGTACTGTTCCAAACGTTGGTTAGTTCGTTCTGACTGTCTGTCAGTCTGCGGGTGATAGGCAGTGCTGATATTCTGCTCTATCTTCAACGTTTTCATGAGTTCTCTGAATACTTTGGCTGTAAATCGTGGATCTCGATCCGAGATGATCTTAGTGGGTAGTCCGTAATGTGGGAGTACTCGGTCTAGGTACAATTTGGCCACACCCAGGGCATCGATGGCTTCATTACATGCGATGAAGATGCTGCACTTTGTGCAGCCTTGGTCGGTGATTGTTAGGATCGTATCATAGCCCTTCAATTTTGGTAACTTCGTGATGAAATCCATCGCGATTACTTGGAAAGGTAGGCGGGGTTCTTTGTGCGAGATGGGGTAGATTGGGATTTTTACTTTCCCTGGCATGTTCTTGTTGGCTTGACATGTAAGGCATCCTTTGATGTACTCCGTTACGTCTCCCTTCATTTTAGGCCACCAATAGTGTCGTTGCAATGCGTCTATTGTCTTCGCGATTCCTGGATGTCCTGCCGTAGGGAGGTCGTGGAATGAAGAAATTACCCCCCTCCGAAGATCGTCATCGTCCACGATGACCAGGCAGGAATTGCGGAAGAAGAGGCCATCTTCCCAGGAGAGGGCGAACTGTTTTACGAGCACGAGAAGCGCTTCCTCGTGCGTCCGTTGTGTGGCACAGAGGCAATCATCTAGAACGGAAACAGCGATTGCTGTGATGAAGAGGGAGGGTGGTAAGACGACGACTTCTGCGTTGTCTGCAGAGTCGTCTGGATCGAAGCCCGGATGTCTGGATAAGGGGTCTGCTTGTAGCAGGTGTCCCAGCCGATGGACTAGTTTAAGGTTGTAGTCTGCCAGCACGTTTACGAGTCTAGCCACTCGTTGACTGATCTTCTGGGGGTGTTTGTAATAGAGAAGGTTTGCGTGGTCAACATAGACTGTGACCGGAAATGGTCCCCCGACTAGAAGATGTCTCCAGTGTTCGAGACCTCTGATGAGCGCCAGAAATTCTCTATCATAGACATCATAGTTTTTCTCAGCTTCCAAGAATGTCCACGATAGATATCCGATGACTTGAGCCTTTCCCCAACCGTCTTTCTGGGTTAGTATTGCCCCGCTCGCGTATGCGGATGCGTCAGTCTGGAGTTCATATGGGAGCCGGGGATCTGGCTGTTTCAGTGCCGGTCTGCTGGTAGCTACATCAAGTAGTCATGACAGGGCCTGTGTATGTTCATTGGTCCAGACGAAAGGGGTGTCCTTCTTTAACAAGTTATTTAATGGTCGCGCGATGCTAGCGAAGTCGCGGATGAAGGGTCATTGGTAATTCAGGACCCCCAGCGTGGATCTGACTTGTCTGACGGTGGTTAATGTCCTCGGCCAATCACGTAGCCCCGAGACTTTGTCATCCCCCATCCGGATAATGCCTTGCTTGATGGTCATTCCGAGATAGTCGATCTCATGGACCTCGAAGGCGCACTTGCTCAACTTCAGGAAGTAGCTTTTGGTTACGAAGATCTGTAGCACGGCTCGTACGATGGTTCTGTTGTTACGCTCCGTAGGGCGCACTTCGGGAGATCGCACTCGACCGGCTTTCAGGGGTTCCTGACGACCTTGATGTTGACCCGCTCTTGTTCTGTCGCCTGAGCTAGCGCTTGCTGTCGTTCTTGCTTGTCGAGGATAAGTCCGAAGCGGACAATCTGGAGGACTCGGATAGCAACGAAGAGGTAAAAGAAATGAATGACTTCGCTCGTAGAGGCTGAGCTAGCACGCTCAATCAATCGGTCACGTGACAGGGAAGGAGAAGGGAACACCGCTATAGCAGAGGGACGAACTCCGAGGTCTGCGTAGGGTACGGACGCCGCTGTAATGCTGGACTAACTCCGAGGGCACGTAGGGCAGGGAGGAGAGGAGGTGGATTGAGAGCAAAGGGGACTGGGGACTACTCGGACTAGGTTGTACGGACTATACAAGAAGTCAAAGCTACCGTCTAAGGTCGCTTCTTCGTGCTACTTATACTCGTGAGGGGAGCTATTGGAACTCAGCTAGAACCCTAATACAACTGTCACATGAATACTGCGGAAACTGCGGAACTGCGGAAAACACATGTCCAACACCACTGATGGTGGCTGAAACATACAGTCCATGGGCGCATCAAGCCACAGGGACAAGGCACGGGAAAGTCAATACAAATACAGTAACGGATCACAAACCAGGCACAATCGATAACACACGTTCTAATCCAGGCATAAGCTCATCTGGACTCTTCTGGTGCATTCTAGGCCAGGTCACGTGCCAGGGTCACGTGACGGGCAATGACGTCGTCCGGCGCTAATCTTCCGGACCTTGAGGTGGGTCTTGGGGGGTTACGAATCTTGATGATAGGATGGCTGCGCGTAGGTGTAGCGCGCGTTCTTCGTGATACTTCCAGAGGCGTTCTCTAGCCTCGGCTTCTTCGGCTGCTTGCGCGGTCGCATCTAGCGGATGTCGGTGGCTTGCGGGTTCCCAGGCGACGAACTGCACTGGGGATGGATCACGTGGTGGCGTAGTGGCGCGTACCGGAGGGCCAAACGTTACATCTGTGGCGCTCCAGGTTATTTTCAGTGGCCACAAGCACGTCATCCATATAGACATAGAGTTCCCCTGGGTATTGATCGAGCAGTGGCCTTAGCATCCAGTTCATGGTGCGACTGAACGTGGCAGGTGAATTTGTTAAACCGAAGAACATTACCATAGGCTCGAAGAGTCCCAGTGGCGTCTTAAATGCCGCTTTCCATTGATCTCCTTCCTTAATCTGGATGTTATTATACCCCCAACATATGTCGAATTTTGTGAAGAGGTTTTTATTTCCTAGCGAGGTCAAGATGCCTTCGATGAGGGGGAGGGGATATTCATCTCGTACGGTCCACGCGTTTAGTGCTTTGTAGTCTTGGACCGGCCGCAATTTCCCATCCTTCTTTTTGATAAAGAATATAGGTGAAGTGTATGGGGATTTGGATTCACGGATGTATCCCTTACTTAGATGTTTGGTCAGGAAAGCGCGAAGATGTTCCAATTCAGCAAGGTTCATAGGGTACAATTTGGTGCCTAAGCTAGCAGGAGCCCCCTCTTTTAGTACTATTGCGTGGTCATCTTCCCTTTCTGGTGGGAAACGTTGCGCGGCTTCTTCCGAGAATACCACGGCATACTCCTCATACGCGTCTGGTAGTGTCATGTCTTCGTTGACCCTGCTCCCACTGGCGATGGCCATTTTTTGAGCGACAGTTTCGTTGACTTGTTCTCCCCCCTGCTCGAGGCAGAAAGGTCCTCCGTTGTAAGTGCGGTTTTCCCAGTCTATGATAGGCTTGCTAAGCTTGAACCAAGGAAGTCCTAGGATAACGCGACACGACCCGAGATTAGTGACGAAGAATTCCAGAGTTCGCTTCTCTGCTCCATCCCATAAGGTCAGGAAGCATTGTCTTGTCAGAGCTCCGTTAGTGTTAGCTGTTCCATCGGCGTTGCACACATCGATTCGGTCTATAGGGGACGTGACGAACCTGAAAAGTTTCACGGCTGATTGATCTATGAAATTTCCGGAGGCCCCCGTATCCAGGAGGACGCAGACCTTCTGGTTTGTGCCGATTACTTCCGCTTGGAACGTGAGTGAATTGCTTCTGATGCTCTGAAGCGCATTGATTTCCTCGGTGTCGTCAGTTGCCGTATCAAGAAGTAGTGTGGAGATGAGGTTATGTCTTTCAGAGGATCCCAGTTTGAGTAGGAGGTCCCGGGCGTCATCAACTGTAGGGGCTTTCTGTTCTTCCTTCTTCTCCTCGGTAGTTACGTTATTGATCTTTTGACCCTTCTTGGGGCATTTGTTCGATAAATGCCCCTGCGCCATACAACGAAAGCACCGTCCTTCTCGTTGGCATTTTTCTTTTTCCTCAGGCGTGCGCTTGCGCTGCCAGGCTGGTTTACTATTGGTCTGGACGTTGTCCACATCCATGGGGACTACCTGATTGTTGTTCGAAGGCCGTGTCGGCTTTGCGGTCTGCGTTGGTCCTGTCTGGGGTACTCCTTTTCCCCCGTTGATCTGGGCAATGGCGTTGGTTATGGTTCGGAAGTGCTGAGACTCCTCTCTCGCGGCTTCCTGCCATTCCTTCATTGTCTTTGGTATCTTAGGACGACGCAGGCATCCGATTAGTAGTCCCTTCTTTAGTCTGCAGCGGAAGAATTCTAGGGTTCCACTGGCGTCCAAATCCCAGTTAGCGGCGGTGGCGAGACGCTCGAAGGTGGCAATATATGAGTCTACGTCGTCGTTTTTCATCATGAGTGAGATCAACTGTTGATGGGCGTTCTGTTCACTCAGGGTGTCAGTCCATGCGTCTTTGAAGGCTTTTTCGAACGTGCTCCAGAGAGATTCGTCGGTTTCGTCCAACTTAGGTATGAGTGTGGTTACGCTTTTGTCAAGGTCACGACTGACTTTGTCGGCCCAGTCGTCGACTGTTGGGCCCCTGATATAGGAGAGTGCTAAACCGACTCTCGAGTATGGGATCACCATGAGTTCATGGTTTCGATTGACGCATTTGAACTGATAGAATTCTCGCAGGAACTGAGTGCTCTTTTGTCTGTCCCCAGTGAATTCCTTCGGCAGCTGTCCTTTCAACGCGCCTGTCTCCAAGGCGGGTTTCGTAGTCATTGAGGGTGGTTTAGAGAGGTAGGGGAGAATGGGTAGAGCGGGCAGGAGAACTGTGGATCGAGTATGTCTCTTTCCTTTGGATTCAGATGAGCCTGAGTCTGACGACGAGCTGATTTCTTTAGCTGGCGTCCTCCAAGTATGCAAGTCACTAGTAGTCTGTCCTAAGACCTGTAGCCCCCACAACGTGGGGTTTTCGATTCGGCTGGAGTTGTGTGTGTACCAATCGTGAGCTTCGCCGTAGATTTCGTACCAAGCGTCTTCAGCTTCGAAGTACTCAACATTGATTGCTTGTCTATCCCCAGCAATAAGTCTGTAGCCACGGGTTCCTTCCCAGAAGCTGCCACCCCCCGAGAGTTGATTGATACTAGGAGTGGTTCGGCGTACTACGACACATCTTTCGGTAAAATCTGTAGGGTCTAGTGCGGGTTCAATGAACGTGTGATCGGGTAAGGCTTTTGGGGCGAACAACGTCGATTGCGTGTGTTCCAGTGTGACTCCGCGGAGGTTCTGTCGACCCCACTGCCCGTGTCAAGTCCTATTCGTTACCGCGCACAACCAGCGTGGGTCCAGGTAGAGGTCTTAGTTTTTGTTACGTCCCAGCTGGGATGTTCGGTGATTCGTCGGAAGAAGTTCAGAGAAAAACCTCGACCCGTGGTCTTAGGGTGGTGATAGTGATGATGTCGGACTAAGATGTTTCACTTAGTCAGTGAAAATGTATGAGATGAGCGGGCAGCGCTGTGCACTCGAGAGTGAGATACAACTTGGCTGGAATTGCAAACGAAACTAAGACAATTTGTTACAGTTTGAACTACGTGCTTTTATATCCTACAGACTGGGTTTTTCGGGGACCGTTTTCTGTAATTTGCGAGTGCCACATCAGGGATTCAATGAGCTGTCATACTCATCATTTCTCTGTTTATTCTCCGAATCTCGTCATCGCCAGGTCACATGTCACGTGATCGTGACACGGGGTGTATGCTCCATTGCATGGGAAGCTCCAGCTGATAGTTGACTGGCGATAGGATCCATGTGATTTTGAAGGGTCCATGCCGCCTTGCCACTAGTTTGGGGGTCGGTTGATTAGTTCACAGGTGTCTCCCTTCTAGCCACATGTAATCTCCAATTCGGAGTTTGGGCATATCGCGGTGTTTTACCCATAATAACTGTGCCTTTTTGATAAGGTCTTGTGCTTCTCGTCGGGCTTCTCGGAATTGTTTGAGCCGCGTGGTAATCCGTGGGATTGGGGAAGGCTTATCAAGCCAGTCAGCGCGTGGGTCATACCCCATAAGGAGTGAAAAAGGGGACTTCCTTGTGGTTTTGTGAGGCCAGTTGTTATGAGCGAATTCCACTATGGGTAGGAATGCTGCCCAATTATCTTGATGCTCATTAGCCCAGAAGCGAAGATATTGTTCCAGCCATTGATTCGTTCATTTGGATTGCCCATCCATCCTAGGGTGATAAGCTGTGGAAATATTCTGCTGTATTCCTAGGATTCGGCATAGCTCTCGAGTGAACTTGGAGGCGAATCGGGGGTCTCTATTGCTGATGATCTTTGATGGCAGTCCAAAGCGCGTGAAGACATGGGCCGCATAGAGTCCCACCGTCTCTTCTGCTGTGACTTCCTCATTGCAGGGGATGAAGATTGAGGCTTTGCTACAGTCGTGGTCAGTTACTGTTAGAATAGTGTCATATCCCTGTGACATTGGGAGTTTGGTGATGAAGTCAAGTGTGATGGTTTCGAACGGGAGCACGTCTTCCTTTGGAGTGATAGGCATCAGCGAGGCCCTTGTTGGGCGCGTGTTGATTTTGTGTCGCTGACTGTAGCGGTATGACTATTGGCTACACCGAACTAAGTGGAAGTTGAGTAAACTGTCAAGGGCGAAGACTCAACGTTGGTGTGGAGATAAATCACGCGCCAAAACCTACAAACGATGTGGAGCGTGTGTCAGTGTATAGACCTTTATACAAGGTCAAAGACACGGTGTCACACAAAGGCAGGCTGAGTGGAGAACCAAGAGGACAAGTTAGATAGGCAGAAGTAAGGAAGTACAAGGGAATGCGCACCTGAGTGGAGAACCAAGAGGACAAGTTGGTTCCACTCAGGACACTACAGGCAAGCTTAAGTATCTACTGCGGCTGAGATTAAGTCAGAGCTTGAACACTGTTACTAAGTGTAAAGTAATCGACTATGACTAAAGAGCTGACGCGTCGTGTCTATTAATAGCCTTATCTTTAGTGCTGACTGATGCACTGTCATCAAGGCTGACTACGTATGATGTGTCGCTGAGTAAAACCTAATACAGTGTGTAATACATGCCTACTAAGCGTAATCTAGAACATACTAGAAGGTTCTATCCTTATCTACCAATCAGAGAGTCTGTCCGTATATAGAATGTGACCATAACGGGATGTCCCACGTATGGGAGTACTTTCCCAGGGTCACGTGATCAAAAGTGCACGATATTTCATGTGACTGACTAGAGAACGTGATGGCAAGTCACGTGATCCACAAAAGGCGAAAATGAATGCATCCGTGACATCACCCCTGTAACGTCTACCACGGACATTTGCCTGACTTAGGCGCTGTTGTGACGTGGGTTCCCTCGGGGGTGAAACCTGTGATTATCCGAGTGCTCGGGAAAGACGGCGGGGTGAGGCCAATACGTGCCGGTAGAATCTCTGTACGTATAGAGAGTCTCTTCTACAGGAATGCCTGGAGGTGGACCGGGGACCTTGCGGATATACTCCCAGGCGAGGTTGTCGACTATGTAGTAGCAGTGGGTTGGACGCGCGGTGCGGGAGTTGAGATATTCGAAGACGAGGTGACACGTGGTACCGGGCGGATAAGTCACGGTCGGCTGATCTACCATTCACGAGGAAAGATGGAGATAGAGTCACGGGGATCCCTCTTGGTCTCAAAGGGATATGCCGGAGCTAGTTCACTTAAGGGTCGCTGTAGACCCTTAGCACAGAAGGCGAGTTAAGAAGTGGTATTCGAAGAAGACCAAGATGGGGATCCTGGTCCGTACTACTGCGAGCTTAAATACAAGTAAGGGAGCTAGTTCCAGCTCCGCTCGAACTCGTAAGTAACCAATAGCGTAAGTAGCGTATTCTAATAATAGAATGCGCAGTCGTTATCGTAACACGGAACACGTACAACAATAGAAGACATCAGTCAGCAAACCTAATCACAATCACGTACAACAATAGGGAGTATCAGTCAGCCGAACACGAGGCGACCTGATCCGAAGTCCATGACACATTACATCTGACATACCGAGTCATCGCGAATACGTCAGAGTCCACGACCGGGCCGGGCAGTCCGAGAACGAAACGTAACATCACCCCCTTTTCAGCGTCAAGCCCCAGCTTGACCACGCATAACGGAGAGGGGGTTAGTGCCTACGGAGCGCAATGCCCTGATGCGAGCTATCTCCTCCGCGTCCTGCTCCGCCTTGGGTCCGCGGTGAAGCGAGGCCCGAATGTTCTCGATGCGGTCTACTGCATGCGCCCGCTGGAGTCGGGCGACGCACCTGTTGCGCTCTATTTCCAACCTCTCCAACTTCATCTGCTCTGCCGCTACGCGGTGTTGCTGCGCCCGCCATCCAAGTGTCATGCAGCGGTAGCGGTGTACCTCGGCGATGAGGGTCGCGTCCTTTTGATGAAGGAGAGCCTGGTCGACCGAGTCGACTAGTCCTGCGTCGGAGAGCAGGAACGTGAGGTCGTCGTCGGTGTAAGTGGGGGCAGAGGACTGCTCGTCGTAATAGGGGGTGGCGTGGACGGGCTTCCCGTATTGCTGGTTGCAATTGGCTCGGAAGGCCAGTACGAAGGGGTCGGCGGTGAGGATGAGCTGAGTATACCGGGCCGGCCAAAGACGTTCCTGAGCGTCGCGAATCTGAAAGGGAATATAATGGACTCCCCTGTTGTACTCGTACCCCCTGGGAGGGGGGGTCTCCGGACGACTTTCGGTCTCCTGCATAGACTTCTCCTCTGAATCGCGGCAAAGCGCGGATGGATACGACGCCGGTAATGTGAGAGCTTCCCCGGTGGGTCCGCAAAGCGGGGGGGTTTCCGAGTGTGTCGTGGTGAGATGGGTGGCGTAACGTAAATACGGATGCGCCTCGAGGCGCTCCGCCAGGTCGTACGGGTCCCCGCCTTCGTCGGGTCCCGGGGGTGAGGCTGGTCGACTGGGGACATACCCCTGTTGTTCGTCGCCCGCTGGAGTGGGCGCTCGGGTTGGGATGTACTGGGAGGCGAGTCGGCTGGGCTGATTGGTCTCGGAATAAACAGTGGGGGTCGGCGAAGGAACTGGGGATGGCCCGGGGGAAGGAGGACGATCTCCTCGCTGGTGAAGGGCGAGGGTAGACGACAGGGGTGACGATGGCGTGGACTGTACTCGGTAAGGTGCCGAAAGCTCGGTGTTGACGACATAGCGGAAGTTGACTGGAGAGGATGTGCGCATGAGTGGATGAGTGAGTGAGAGAGAGGGATGGGGACGTCTCTTGGAGTTTCCCTGCGCTTATATGTGCTTCTCTGGCGGGGTTGGAATTTTTGAACTCCCTTATCACGTCGTCGGCGAATACGTCATCCTTGTCGACCCACTGGTTGTCCGAGTCGGGGTATCCCTTCCATTTGACCAGGTACTGAAGTTTGCGACTTCTGCCGAACCGCCGAGAGTCTAGAATCTTCTCGACCTCATATTCCTCTTCTCCGCCGACTAGATCCGGCGGCGGGCGCTGATAATTGGGCCCGTGCGTGGGTGTCTCGCGATAAGGCGTCAGGAGGTCCACATGGAACACTGGGTGGATCTGCCACTGTGTGGGAAGTTCTAGACGATAGTTGACTGCGGACATCACCTGGACTATCTTAAATGGGCCGTGGCGTCGCGCCGCGAGTTTGGCCGTTGGCTGGTGCGTACGTAGGTGGCGTCCTTCAAGCCACACTTGGTCTCCGATTTGGAATTTGGGCGTATCTTTGGCCTTGATCCACCCCTGCTGCGCTTTGATCATCAGTGACTGCGCGCGCTGGCGGAGTTCCTTGAACTGTTTGACCCTTAACGCCACTTGGGGTATCGGGGATGGCCTGTCGGTCCAATCAGCACGAGGGTTGTATCCCATGAGGAGCTGGAACGGAGATTCTTTAGTGGTTTCGCTGGGCCAGTTATTATGCGTGAACTCAGCCATGGGAAGGTAGTGGATCCAGTCGTCTTGTCGTTCGTTGACCCAGAATCGTAAGTACTGCTCCAGCCATTGATTCGTGCGTTCTGACTGTCCGTCCGTTCTCGGGTGGTAGGCTGTGGAGATATTTTGTTCGATGCCGAGTATCTTGCAGAGCTCCCGTGTGAACTTGGAGGCAAACCGGGGGTCTCGGTCGCTAATGATTTTGCCCGGGAGTCCGAATCGGGGAAACACGTGTTTGACATACAATGCGGCTGTGCCTTCAGCCGAGATTTCCTCTTGGCAGGGGATAAAGAGGGACATCTTCGTGCAATCATGGTCCGTTATCGTGAGGATCGTGTCGCAGCCCTGTGATTCTGGGAGTTTAGTGATGAAGTCAAGGGCGATAGTTTCAAATGGCATAGCTTCGGGTTTTGGGAATATTGGGCGCAGTGGCGCTTTGATAGCCCTGGTGTTGACTTTGATGCGCTGGCAGTCAGCGCAACCCTTAACGTATTCCATGACCTCGTTTCTAAGGCCTGGCCACCAATAGTATCTTTCCACAAGTTTGATCGTTCGGTTGATTCCCGGGTGGCCGTATACCGGAGGGTCGTGATGGTTCTTGATGAGTTCCCTTTTTTCTAGAAGTCCTCCTGTGACTACTCGGCGTCCGTCTTTGTACCAGGTGCCTTCGATCTTCTTTAGTCCGTGTGGGTCTGTCCAGGGGCGGAGTTTGTCTTCATCCTGGGCGTACACCGGGTTCACCTTTTCCATTTCTTGCACTGAGATGGTGGCGTTGATACGGAGGGGATCTTCTGTAGTATCTATTGCTGCGGCCCTGACAAAGATCTCGTCTGGGAGTACTGTCACCTGATCGTTATCGCCTTCTCCTTGGTCATAGTCTGGGCGTCTAGATAGAGCGTCGGCTCTTCCATTTGCCGTTCCTTTGATGTGGTGAATTTCAATGTCGTATTCAGAAAGTTCCAGTACTTCCCGTGCTACTCGGCGGCTTATCTTTTGTGGGGAGCGCCAGTATTGGAGGTTCATGTGATCTGAGAAGACTTTGATCTTGTGTGGTGATCCAGCCAAGTAGTGTCGCCAGTTTCTTAGTGCCTTGACGATTGCCAGTAGTTCTAGGTCGTAGATGTCGTAGTTCCTTTCCGCCGCACTGAGGGTGTTGGAGTAGTAGGCTATGGGGTGTCTTTTGCCGTCCTTCTTGCGCTGGAGTAGTACTGCTCCTACCGCGAATCCCGAGGCGTCTACTTCTAATTCGAATTGATCTTTCAGCTCCGCGTGTGCCAGTACTGGTTCTTCCGTGACGAGTTTCTTGATCTTGTCGAACGCTTCTTGTTCCGCGGCTGTCCATGTCCATTCGGTGTCTTTGCGTGTAAGTTTGTTGAGGGGTCGTGCGTGCGTGGCAAAATTTCGAATGAAAGCGCGGTAAAAGTTGCAGAAGCCTAAGAACGATCGCACCTGTTTGACGTTTTTGGGGGTTGGCCAATCTCTGATACCCGAAATTTTGACGGGGTCCATGCGTGTCACCCCCTTTTCAATGATTACCCCCAGGTAATCGATGCTAGGGGCGTGGAAGATGCACTTTTCTGGTTTGAGGAACAGGTCGTTTTCTTCCAGGAGGTCCAATACGTCGTGTACCGCGTCGATGTGTGCCTGTTCTGTGGATCGAGTGGCTATTCCTATGTCGTCCATGTATACCCTGATGGTCGTTCCTTTTGTTTCGTGGTGTGCGATGAGGTCTTTGCAGATTTCGTTCATCATGGTTTGGAAAGTTGCCGGAGAGTTGGTTAGCCCGAAGAACATTACCGTTGGTTCGAAGAGTCCGTATTTCGTTTTGAACGCCGCTTTCTCCTGGTCGCCTTCTTTGATTCGTACGTTGTTGTACCCCCAGCGGATGTCCAGTTTGGTGAATATGAACGCTCCGCTTAGGTCAGCGATAAGTTCCGGGATGAGTGGAAGGGGATATTGGTTGCGTATGGTCCAGTTGTTGATGTTCCGGTAGTCCTGTACAGGGCGTAGCTTTCCGTCCTTCTTTTTGATGAAGAAAAAGGATGATGCGTACGGGGATTTTGATGGTCTAATGTATCCTTTGGCCAGTTGTTCGTCAATCCATTCTTTAAGCGCTATATCCTCCGCTTGGCTCATGGGATAAACCTTGCAGTCGATAGTGTCCGGGGCGTTTGGTTTGAAGTCGATTGCGTGGTCCCACGGTTTTGATAGTGGGAATCGGTTCGATTCTTCCTCGCTAAAGATTTTGACGTGCCTTTGATATTCTTCCGGTACCGCTTTTGCTTCCGTGTATTGTTTTGCTTCAATAGCCATTTCCGTTGACATTGTTGCGCGAAGGCGAGTGCCTTCGAGGTCGCATTCCTTGTTGAGCTGTTCCTCGATTTTCTGCTTGTTTGGTAGCAGCAGTTTCTCGAGTACGAGTCTAGCGATAACTGGGTCTATTCGGGGTTTTGAGGGGTTTGTAGTTCGCAGGACTACTGGGTACTCAGCTTCGTTCAGGGTGGCGGTGGCCCACTGAATGTCGGGTTGGAAGGTCGCCAGCCAAGGGTATCCCAAGATGATGTCTTCCCCTCCTACATCAGTTACCAGGAATCTCATTTCTTTGGCGACTCCTCTGGTTTGTACCTCTAGATCCACGCAATGAGTGATCTTGCCTCCTTTGTTGTGCGTGCCGTCGATATTCCAGATCTTTCGATGACGGTCTAGTTCTTTGAGGCCTAGCCTCATTCTCTTGACGAACTCCGGATGTATGAAATTGTTGGTGGCTCCGGAGTCCACTAGTGCTCTTTTGTCGGCCATGGCGTAGTTTGCGCGCAATGAAACTGGAACATGCATAGATTGATAGCGCGTTATGAACACAGAATTACACCGTAGTGCCCTCACCCAGGCCGTCGGGTTCAGGCGCTTTGAAAATCCTCTCGCCCCAACAGGTCCCGAACTACTAGGTCCCTGGCTTCGTCGTCAAGATTTCGAACTCCGTTTATCCAGCTGGTCGCCCGTTCTTGTGGCGTATCAGTGGTGGCGCGGGCGCCTCGGCTACTGCCGTTGTCGTCCTCGAATTGGATAAGAGGTTCTTCCGCTACGCTCTGGACCTCTTCGATGAAGGCTCCTCGTCCCTGGCGAGGTTGCCAGTTCGCGTTGGTGTGCGGGTGACGAGGTTGGCGACAGTCGCATTGGAAGTGGCCCGCTTTGCCACAGTTGTAGCAGAGCAGATTCTTCTTGTCGATAATCCCCTGATTCGGGCGTCCTCCTTGTTGGGTGTACGGGGGTTTGGCGTAATCGATTTCTTCGGATCCTGCGAGTCGGGCCCTGACCCTTCCGGGTGTGGTGTCCATGGCGTCAGGATGGTTTCTGAACGCCTGCCATCCCTGGCGTGGCTGTGGACGATTTGGAGCATTGAACGTTCTAAGGGAGGTATTGCCCGGCTTACCGGGTCCCGGGGGTTTACGTCCCCCCAAACGCGTTTGTAGGTGCATCCATTTGCGCTGTTGTTCCAGCGCGGCTACTTTCCACTGCGCGTACGTATTTGGGCTGTGGAAGTTATAGGCGTTCTTGTACAGTTCCACCGGGAGTCCGCTGGTGAACTTGTCCAAGACGAGCGAGTCGTCAAAGCGGTATCCCGCTTCTCGGACCGCTTTCTCAAATTTGGCGACGTATGAGTCGATGTCTTGTCCTTCCATGCGGAAGCCTTTCTGGAGCTCTTGTTGGGCGCGTTCCTTCTCGAGAGTGTCGGCGAACGTGTTACGAAAGCCGAGTTCGATGGCTTCCCAGATCCATTTGTCGTAGGGGCCGTGTTTGGCTTTGTATGCCTTGACCCATTTGGTGGTCGACAAGACCCACTCGTTGACGTGTTCTCCTTGGATATAGGTGAGGAAGATTAGTGCTTTGCGGTAGGGGAGGGTAAACGCAGGGTTGTCATAGTTTGTTTCCACGAATAGTTCCCATTGAGTGAGGAATTGTTGGACCTTGGTGCGGTCGCCCGTGAATACGAGCGGTTCTTTACCCATGAATTTCTCGGGTTTAGTTCCGCTAGAGACGTTGGGTCCCGTGAACAGAGGTCCTCCTGGATCTCCCCCTCCGTCGTCTCCTCCTCCTCCTCCGCCCCCGTGTCCTCCGGGCGGTGGTCCTTCTCCGCGACTTATGCGCGCGGGTTCCTGGAATGTAGCGGGTTGTTCGGTGACGGTAGTAGTCATGTCTGTGGGGATGGACTCAGCTAGTAATCCTAGTTGCGCTTCTTCCTCCTCGGCTTGGGCTTCTAGGATGCGGATTTCTTCTGGGTTACTTCCCAAGGATGGGGATGGTGCTGGTGTCTTCGGAGTGGGGGATCGGACTGGTTCTTCTTCTTGTCCGTCGATGGGGCCCCACTGGTCTCTGGTGGTAACCTCGCTTTGTAAAATGTCGAGCTTGAGGCTCGATCCGGCTGGTCTGACGACTTGTAGTTTGTAGTGGAGTGCGTCCCACTTGAGTTCTGTCCAACAGGTGTGTTCAAAATTGAATTCTACCGGGATGAGTCCGGTTTTGCCGTCTTTGTAAGTGTAAAGGACTACGTAGCCTGGGTCTCCTTGCTCTGTCTGCCAAAAGGCTTCCTTGAGGTATTGCTTGGGGACGTTGCGTTCCCCCCTTCTGTCGATATGGTACGGTCGAAATGGGATCCAAAGGTCGCGGGTTGTTACTGCGGAAGCCACGTTGAAGGATCTTGGTCTTAATGTAACGTCTACCACGGACGTTTGCCTGACTTAGGCGCTGTTGTGACGTGGGTTCCCTCGGGGGTGAAACCTGTGATTATCCGAGTGCTCGGGAAAGACGGCGGGGTGAGGCCAATACGTGCCGGTAGAATCTCTGTACGTATAGAGAGTCTCTTCTACAGGAATGCCTGGAGGTGGACCGGGGACCTTGCGGATATACTCCCAGGCGAGGTTGTCGACTATGTAGTAGCAGTGGGTTGGACGCGCGGTGCGGGAGTTGAGATATTCGAAGACGAGGTGACACGTGGTACCGGGCGGATAAGTCACGGTCGGCTGATCTACCATTCACGAGGAAAGATGGAGATAGAGTCACGGGGATCCCTCTTGGTCTCAAAGGGATATGCCGGAGCTAGTTCACTTAAGGGTCGCTGTAGACCCTTAGCACAGAAGGCGAGTTAAGAAGTGGTATTCGAAGAAGACCAAGATGGGGATCCTGGTCCGTACTACTGCGAGCTTAAATACAAGTAAGGGAGCTAGTTCCAGCTCCGCTCGAACTCGTAAGTAACCAATAGCGTAAGTAGCGTATTCTAATAATAGAATGCGCAGTCGTTATCGTAACACGGAACACGTACAACAATAGAAGACATCAGTCAGCAAACCTAATCACAATCACGTACAACAATAGGGAGTATCAGTCAGCCGAACACGAGGCGACCTGATCCGAAGTCCATGACACATTACATCTGACATACCGAGTCATCGCGAATACGTCAGAGTCCACGACCGGGCCGGGCAGTCCGAGAACGAAACGTAACAACCCCCCTCCTTAAGGGCTGACGTCCATGTTGGCCTCTGTGTTAACAAATGGATTCTGCCAAGGTAAGGACATGTAAAGGAGAGCCGCTATTTTTCTGGGAGCGCCCGGATTCTGTTGATGGAACTGCTCAACTTTTTCAGGGGCATTTGCCAGATTCTTTGCGGGTTCCCATGTATCCTCGCCTTTGCCGTACCCTTTCCAGCGAACGAGGTATTTTAGAGTACGACCAAAGAGTTTGGAATCTCTTATATGGTCTACTTCGTACTCTTCTTCTCCCTCAATGACGACTGGATCAGGAGGAGGCAGTAGCAGGCCATTTACTTCATTTCCTTTGTAAGGAGAGAGGCGATCCACGTGAAATACGTCGTGGATGCGTAGCGCAGGTGGGAGTGCAAGCCTGTAGTCGACGTCACTTAAGACTTCAGTGACTTCAAATGGGCCTAACTGTTTGGGGCCCAGTTTGGACGACTGCTGATGGATCTTAATCTGCTTGGCTTGCAACCAGACTTTATCTCCGACCTTGAAGACATAAGACTCATGTCTTTGGCCAATCATTCACTGTTTACTTAAGTGAAGCGCTGCCTCGGTGTCCTTTCTAGAGGAAATTATCTTTTGAAGACACTTATCGAGTGTCGGGATACCCATAGGTCTACCGGCAGGAATTGTGAAGTCCAGCGTATAGCCGTAGAGTAGCTCAAAGGGGGTATGACCCGTAGCTGAGTTGAGTCTACTGTTAATTATGAATTCTGCCGTAGGGAGCAGGTCTGCCCAGTCATCCTGTCTTTTGCTAATGAACAAGCGCAAGTAGACTTCTACTTCTTGATTTTTGCGCTCTACCTGTCCATTAGCTTGAGGGTGATAGGCTGTGGTGAGACCTGTGTCTATCCCTAACCGCTTATAGAGGGCACGCATGCTCCTTGCAGCAAATTGGGGTCTGCGGTCGCTTATGATTTTACACGGGATCCCATGCAAGGGGAAGACTTGCTCAAAGTAGATGGATGCCACCCCATCAGCCATAATTTGAGAGGTCACCGGGAATAGATGGATCTGTTTTGTATAATGATCCACTATATTAAGGATCATATCCTTCCCGCGTGACATTGGCAGTGGACCGATTAGATCGATCCCAATAATCTGCCATGGCCCCTCAGGTACTTCTTGCAGCTGAATGGCTGCTTTGAGGTGTAGATCTTTGCGATAGCATTGGCATCAATCACATCCTTCTACGTATGAGGCGATGAAGCCTGCCATGCGTGGCCACCAGTAATAGCAGCTTACTAGCTCGATGGTTCCGTTCTTTCCAGGGTGACCGGTCGTCGTCATGTTGTGGCATGACTTTACCACATCTCGGCGCAGGGTCCGATCGTTGGGAACGTAAAGTTTCCCCCTGTGATAGACTAAACCGTCTTCTTCCTCCCACAGTGCAACTCCATCCGTAAGAGCCTTTGGAGCGGTCTTTTGTAGTGATTTAAGACCCTCGATGACTTTGGCTTCTTTTATGGATGCGAGTCTAATGCGACTGCCCAGGGAGTCAACTTCGGGCACGAAATGAGCTTGTGCGGCATTGAGGAAGTGCTCAGGTTTTAATACTTGAACCTGGTGGTTATCCTCATTATCCTTGACGTGATCTTTAGAGAATTGGCTTAATGCATCGGCTTGCATGGAATCTCCTTTCTTGTAAGTGATTTTGAAGGTGAAGCGACTTAAATATAACGCCCAGCGAGCTTGCTGGCGGTTTAAGTCCTTCATACTGGCCCACCATTCCATATTTTTGTGGTCAGTAATCACTTCGAAGGAGATGCCTTCGAGGAAGTGTCTCCAATCCTCTAAGGCGCGGATTAAGCCGAGCATTTCCCTGTCATATATCTCGTAGTTGCGTTCTTCTTTGCTCATAGACTCGGAGCGATACGCGACAGGGTGCCAGAGACTGTCAGGATACTTTTGCATAAGTATGCCGCCCGTAGCAAATCCGGATGCATCTGTTTTGACACGCATAGGTAATTGCGGATCGTACACTTGTAGGATGGGTTCCTGTACGAAATGCTCTTTCAGCATGTCAAAAGCTTTCTGCTGTTCTGGATTCCAGTGCCATGGAGTGTCCTTCTTCGTGAGGTCATGTAAGGGTCAGGCAATAGCCACGAAGTCCTTTATGAACCTACGATAGAAGTTGGCGAACCCAATAAAGGCCCTTACTTCTTTCAGGGTTGTTGGGGTTGGCCACTCCCTTACTGTGGAGACCTTGCCAGGGTCCATCCACACTTTTCCGGGGGTGATAATCATCCCGAGGTACTCCATTTTGCATTTCTCAAAGTCGCACTTTTCCGGTTTGAGGTATAGGTCGTGATCCTGCAGCCTTTGTAACACCTCCCTTACAACTTTTCGGTGGTGTTCCAAACTGTGGCTGTAGATCAAGATGTCGTCCATATAGACGGCAACCTCTCCCTGTGCAATGAGATCTGCGAATACGGTGTTCATGAGGGCTTGGAAGGTAGCAGGGCTATTGGTCATACCGAAGTACATGACCTTTGGTTCATATAACCCTCTGTTTGTGACAATAGCACCCTTCCATTCGTCTCCTTCTTGGATTCGAATATTGTGGTAGCCCCATCTTACGTCGAACTTAGTGAAGTATTCTGCTCCCTTTAGCCGATTAATGATGTCAGCCGCGAGTGGAAGGGGATATCGGTTCTTAATGGTTATCTTATTAAGACGCCGATAATCCTGGACAAGACAGAGCTTTCCGTCCTTCTTTTTGATGAAGAATACTGGTGATGCCATCGGTGACTTAGATGGGACCAGATATCCTTTACCAATATGTTCGTCTAGGAATTTATCCAATTCCACTTGCTCTGCGGGTGACATGGGGTATGTCTTGACTTTCCAATGTTTAACGGCATCGGGTTCTAAGTCAATGGCATGGTCCCATGGCTGGTGTTCAGGGAGTCTTTGGGATTCTTCCTCAGAGAATACTTTTGCGAAGTCATGATAGTGTGGAGGTACCATTTCTTCGAATGTCTTTTTGGGTTTAGCGTTAATGGCTTTCTTGGCAATCTGCTGAGAGTACGTAAAGCCTGCTAGACAAAAGACTTCGTCATGGACCGTGTCCAACACTTTCTCCGCAAGGAGACGGCAGCGTTCCATTCGGTTCGCCATAATGCGTGTCACCTCTATCTCATGCTCCTCAGGCGCTATTTTAGCGGCGGAGTTGAGACGCATTGTGCCTTCCTGCCAATCTATTTGCGGATTCCGGTTTCTTAGCCAGGGTAGTCCCAAAATGACGTTTTCTGGTCCCAGTGAAGTGACATAGAAGTCGTATTTTTCTTCGGTGGTGTTACGCTCCAGTGGGCATACCTTCCAGAGTTTGGCACTTGACGGGAAACTTGGGGGTTCTTGCAGTATCACGGTGGCAACCAAGACTTCGGCTGGTCTATCTTCCGGCCGGATTCTCGAGATCTTGGGATTTGCTGAGTTCTTCTAGGGTTTGGACAATACCGTAGGCGATAACGGCAAGGATATGTGTAACACGAGTGGCAAAGAAGAAGAGGAGAACATGCTCAAGCAAAGGAGACAGGATCAGAGAGGGGGTAACTATACAGGGGTTACCTGTATCTGCTTTGGTCTACTTGTAGGCTGGTAGAATACAAGAAGTCAAGCTGAGGGATATCAGCGAGACTGGGGTACTACTTATACACTTCCAGGGAGCTTTCAAGCTCAGCCTGAAGTCCAAAACCTAGTACGTATTGTCCAATCGTAAGTAAATCAACACGAGTCAGGGGCATACAGTCACAGGATCAACAATGAGGCAACAATGAGGCAAAGGTGAAACGGGGTCAGAAGTCCATCAATCAGTGGCTGAAACATACAGCTCCTGGGTGCATCAAGCCACAGGCACAATCAGACAATCCATCAGAAATCAGGAACCATACAGTCCATGAGGCAGATCCAATCACGATCCAGGCACAAGCTCATCTGGATCCTTCTGGTGCGAGTCTAGACCAGGTCACGTGCCAGGGTCACGTGACAGGCGCTTGACATCTTCTTCGGCTATTCCCAGGGCGCTTGCCAGCCCGGGTCACGTTCGTAATGCAGGATGTTTCCGGGGTCGATACCTTCGCTTCTGGCGGCTGCAACCCATTCGGCGCGGTACTGCTCGGCGGTGCTGCACGAGTCTGCACTTGTCGCGTGGGGTTTGGGGCGAAACGCAACAGGTGGGACCGACTTTGAGTTTAAGTCGTACTTTATGGGTGATACTACCGGCTTCATTGAGAGTTCCATCTATATTGTAAAGGAGGATTGGACTCTTGAGAGGAATCTGCAGCATCTTGTGGCAGTCAGCGTACTTTTTGTCCAGGAACAACGAAGTTGCTCCTGAATCTACCATTGCTGCTACTTTTACAGTACAATGACATCCGGATAAATAGACACTAATATGAAAATGTGATTTTTTTATCTTTTGTTTCGGGAATAATAAATGAAGAGGAAAGTGCTGCATCAGAATTCATCACTTGCGGCACAGCTACACTCAAAACCGATGTCCTTAAGACTGGTTGAGGAGCTATTTCAGAGTAGGAACTAGAAATAAAGTTCATCTCGGAGGCAGATGTAGATGTAGAAACAGAAGACGACGAAACAGGGACATCACTACTATCTAACTTACAGGAAATCACTGGGTACGTAGGAATTACAGAATTTGAGTCCGAAATGAGGCGAGTCCTATGACATATTTTACATGAACAAGATGCCAAGTCAAAGTCTGTATTTAAGGGGCCGGTCGCAGCTACACGCGACCCCTTATCTAAAAAGCCGCTTTGAGAGCCTCAATGGTCTCTTGCTGCTTTTTCACCATCTCCATCAACTTTGCCACGTCTGCCTGGGACGTCTTTGGCTGAGAGGTAGTAGAGGAGGTGGCTGCTGCCACCGTACTGGATGAGTTTGATGAGGACGGAGGGGCTGAGGATTCTGTTGTGGCCGCAGCTTTCGCTTTGGTGGGTTTCCCCAGCTTTTTGATCATGCAGATGGGGGTGCGGTGACCAGCTTTCTGGCACCAGTTGCACACGTCCCGTTCGTGATTTCCATCCTTTTTTGTATGGTCCTTGGACCCGCAACCGTAACACTTCCCCTGCATCCACTTCCGGTACTCCGCTTGGTTCTTAAAGAACTTGTCCTTCCCTTTGTTGCCTTGCTGGCTTTGCAGACGCGTGGTGTCAACTTGCATGGCATCCGGGTCGTGGGACGCAGGCGGATTAGTCTTTCCAGACTTTTCCGCGTGGCGCTGGTGGAGGTGTTGGTCGATGAGGGTGGCCGTAGCCTTGAGGTCGTCAACAGTGTCCTGCTTCCTCTCGGTTGTGGCGAGAATGTCCTTAATCTCATCGTTGAGACCGGTGTAGAAGCGGTCGCGGAGGTCGGCTTTTGACCATCCAGTCTGTCCGCTGTATTGCTCGAATATTGACGTATATTTGGCAACGGACCTCCTTCCTTGTTTTGTCTTTTTGAGCTCCTCCCGGGTGATGTCGCGTACGTCCATCGGGGAGAAGCGGCGGTTGAATTCCTTTACAAAATTGTCGTAAATTCCCACGAAGGGGAATGAGCCTTGGTTGGCCGCCTCGAGGTAGGGGAGAGCCCAGGTCTTAGCTTCTCCTTCCATTAGGTTCAAGGTGGCAGCGATCCACCGTTCCTCTATTGGCATCCATGACTGAAGGATTGGCTCCCACGTATTGAGAGCTTCTCCTTGTGAGGAAGCCCAGTTATGGAAGGCGGCGAGGAAGTGGCGGGCGTCCGTAGAGTTGCCCTTGCCATCCCATGCTTTGGGACGGGCCACTATGTCCTTGCCTCCGACCTTTTTGGGCTTGGCCTGGGTGGCGGCCACCTGCTGTGTTAGGTCTGAGACCTGTTGAGCGAGGTGACCCATAGCAAGGCCGAGCTGATTAATAAGGTTGATACAGTCTTGGATGGTGGGAGGGGGTGGTGGTACAGTTGGTGTGGGAGCCGGAGTGGGGTCCGGCTGGGCAGTGTGCGATGATGAGGATGATGATGCCGACATTCTTTCTAGTTCTTCTTCTCTTGCCTTCTTATCAGCCTGGTATTGTGCTTTCCTGAAATCCTGTAAGAGTGCTAGTTGCTCGTCAGGATGTAGCTCGTCCCAATCTTGGATTCGCCTGGCGTATTCCTTCTCTTGCTTAGAGAGGGGAAGGAGGGCAAATTTCGAGTGAACTCCTCGAGGATATTGAGCCTGAGCTAGACGAGCTTTGGCTTTGCCTTTCGGAGCCACGGTCTACTTGGATTGGGGACGGGGGGTGGGAGAGTACGGGGACGATTTCCTCAGCAAAGAGGATGAGGTCTGCGACTGTGAATTCGGTTCCGGGGACTGGCACGTCTGTGGGGTATTCATCTTCGAGTACTTGTTGCACACCGGGGAAGAAGTAGAGAGCTTGGACAATAGATTCAGCGGTGGTGCGGGGGGGTCCTTCGACTTGGAAACCTTCGTACCACTCGTCGTTGACTAGAGTTGCGGAAGAGGCCGCAGAGAGATGCCCGACCATTGGGGAGGAGGAGAGTGTGGAAGAAGGTGTAGGGGATGAGGGGCGTGAACGCGACTCCTCAAGGACTCGAAGCGATGCGGTTGCAGAGGCTTCTGGGGACAACTGATTTGGGGGTGTAAGGGCTTGTCTCCTCCTAAAGAGACGGCATAGGCGGGCGCGGGTGTTCGTGAAGAAGCGAGGCAGGGTGAAAATGTAAGGTGGTTTTAGAGACGTCGGGATACGACGGCCGCAAAACGCTAAGCCGAAGGTGTAGGGAGAGTCGGATCAAGCAAGACCGATACACAGTGATGTTTCACACTGCACGAGGCTGCGGCGATAACCGAACACTCGGGAATAGGGTAGGGATATGTGTGGAACTACAAGGCTGTCTGCCTCAGTCTTCTCGACCTGTTGGCTGCCTCTCACGCCGAAGCGCTCTCAAATTCTTCTGGTTGGTACGCATACAGCTGTCGCAGGTGAGGCCTGGCCGGCTCAATGTCAACTTGCAGCTTATCTGGCGTGGTGACCAGTTCTGCAAGCGGTGCCCAGAGCAGTCTACTGATGACCAGATAGACCCAATAAAGGCAAGCACAGTGTATACCGACTTTACAGATACTACAACTGCACCACAAATGCACGGATTCTGCTTACGGACTTCCCCAGGCAGAAGATGAGGTAGAATACACAAGGGACTGGTGGACGTCTACCACCTAGAGGGGAACACACGACTGGTGAGTGAAGATGACTCAGGAGTGTGGAAAGAACTTGTCCTAATGTAGCGGTATGACTATCGGCTACACCGAACTAAGTGGAAGTTGAGTGAACTGTCAAGGGCGAAGACTCAACGTTGGTGCGGAGATAAATCACACGCCAAAACCTACAAACGATGTGGAGCGTGTGTCAGTGTATAGACCTTTATACAAGGTCAAAGACACGGTGTCACACAAAGGCAGGCTGAGTGGAGAACCAAGAGGACAAGTTAGATAGGCAGAAGTAAGGAAGTACAAGGGAATGCACACCTGAGTGGAGAACCAAGAGGACAAGTTGGTTCCACTCAGGACGCTACAGGCAAGCTTAAGTATCTACTGCGGCTGAGATTAAGTCAGAGCTTGAACACTGTTACTAAGTGTAAAGTAATCGACTATGACTAAAGAGCTGACACGTCATGTCTATTAATAGCCTTATCTTTAGTGCTGACTGATGCACTGTCATCAAGGCTGACTACGTATGACATGTCGCTGAGTAAAACCTAATACAGCACGTAATACATGCCTACTAAGTGTAATCTAGAACATACTAGAAGGTTCTATCCTTATCTACCAATCAGAGAGTCTGTCCGTATATAGAATGTGACCATAACAGGATGTCCCACATATGGGAGTACTTTCCCAGGGTCACGTGATCAAAAGTGCACGATATTTCACATGACTGACTAGAGAACATGATGGCAAGTCACGTGATCCACAAAAGGTGAAAATGAACGCGTCCGTGACACTGACATTCTGCACATCCTTGTACATAGTTTCGAACGTCGAGCTTTAACTCTGGCCACCAGTACCTCCGTTCTACTAGCCTCGTGGTTCGTGCAATTCTGGGGTGTCCGTGTACCAGAGGGTCATGGTGCGTGGCGATGAGCTTTCATTTTTCGTCTAGGGATCCCGTGATGACATACTTCCCTTGTCTGTACCATGCCCTGTCTATGAATTTCAGTTGTTGGGGATCCACCCAATATCGCAGAACGATCTCTGTCTGCGGTGGGTCTTCCACAGCTTGTACTACCGTTGTTCGTGCAAAGATGTCTTCTGGCAGTACCACTACATCTTCATTGTCTCGCTCTCCCTGGTCATAGTCAGGTCATCGGGATAGTGCATTGGCACGACCGTTCTTCTTTCCTGGGATATGGTGAATTTCAAAGTTGTATTCCATGAGTTCTAGTACTTCCCTGGCGACTCTCCAACTGATCTTTTGTGGCAGTTTCCAATACTGGAGGTTCATGTGGTCCGAGTAGATTTTGATCTTGTGTGGTGATCCGGCTAGTAGTGGTCTCCAGTGTCGGAGGGCCTTGACTATTGCTAGGAGTTCTAGGTCGTATATGTCATAGTTTCTCTCTGCTTTGCTTAGTGTAGCCAAGTAGTAGCCTATCAGGTGTCATTTGCTGTCTTCTTTCTTCTGGAGTAGCACCGCTCCTGTTGTGAATCCTGAGGTGTCTACTTTGAGTTCAAATGGGTCATCCAGTTTTGGATGGGCGAGTACTGGTTCTTCCGTTACTAGGGCTTTAAGTTTTCGGAATGCCTTGTCCTCTTCTTCTGTCCATCTCCATTCCACGTCCTTCCACGTGAGTTTGTTGAGTGGTTTGGCGTGTGTGGCAAAGCTGCGAATGAAGAATCGGTAAAAATTGCAGAAGCCTAGGAAGGAGCAGACATCACGGACCTTCGTGGGTGTTGGCCAGTCCTTGATACCAGAAATTTTTACTGGGTCCATACGCGTCACCCCCTTTTCAAGGATTACCCCCAGGTAATCCATTCGCGGCTTGTTGAAGAGACACTTTTCGAGTTTGAAGTAGAGGTCATGTTCCAGGGCAACTTGTAGTACGTCACGGACAGCTTCCTCGTGTTCCTTTTTGTAACACTACCACTGTGTTTAGTTCGACTTGAACTCATACAAAGGCATCCACTACTTAGCTAGTCATAAACACTCTTGCAAGGTCTCGAGGATTCCATAGAAGACAACCAGAGCAATCCACAGTATACGCCCAACTAGTACCAAGGCAACTCCGACTTGGTGCATTGAGAGGGCCAGACTCCTAGACACGAAGGTGAGAACTTAAAGGGGTCGTTCTCTTTAGAAGTAAGAAGGTCTTTAAGCCTCCTAAAGACGAGTCAGAGAAGTGGTATTTGAGAAGAAGACCAAGATGGCGTATCTTGGTCTTCACAACCCACTATTTATACAAATTGCAGAGGCAGCTTTAAAGCTCCTCTTAAATGTAACTACTACTAGCAATAATAGCTCGAACCCTACTATCGCTATACTAGTAATGAGTCATGATAACAATCACATGCTACCACGACTTGTTGCTGACTGATGGTGAGTCCATGACTAATTTCTACTTACTATCATAGTCATAACCGTATAGTAAGCATTCAACCTCTTTTGTACCGTAAACATGAGTTCAAATATCTTGTACCATAACACTTTTGCCCTGCTGGATTTCTTGTCGCGATGCCGATGTTGTCCATGTAAATGTGTATGACCGTTCCTTTGGCTTTGTGTTTGGTGATCGTGTCTCGATAGATGGCGTTCATCATTGTTTGGAACGTGGCCAGGGAGTTGGTGAGTCCGAAGTACATGACCGTGGGTTCGAAGAGACCGTACCGTGTTTTAAAAGCTGCTTTGTGTTCATCACCTTCCTTGATGCGTATGTTGTTATACCCCCACCGGACGTCCAGTTTTGTATAGGTGTGGGCTTGGCTGAGATCAGTGATGAGGTCTGAAATGAGTGGCAGCGGGTACTGGTTGCAAATGGTAACGGCGTTTATCTTTCGATAGTCTTGTACGGGTTGTAATTTCCCATCCTTTTTCTTAATAAAGAAGAAGGACGAGGCGTATGGTGACTTTGATGGCCGTATGTAGCCTTTCTTTAGTTGTTCGTCCAGGAATTCCTTTAATTTGCCGTCTTCTTCTTGGGTCATAGGGTAGATTTTACAGTCAATGGCCAGGGGTGTGTTCTCCTTGAACTCGATGGCATGATCCCATGGTCTGGATGGTGGGAAGCGGTTGGATGCTTCCTCGCTGAAGAGTTTTGCAAAGTCCTGGTAAGCTGTTACATTTGGCCCTCCGGAACATGCCACTACGCCACCACGTGACCCAGAAGATTCGTCCCCAGTGCAATTTGTCGCCTGGAGTCCTGCAAAAGACCCTTTGGACGCCGATGCGCAAGCAGCTGAAGAAGCCGAGGCCAGGGAACGCCTCTGGAAGTTCCACCAAAGTCGCGCTCTGCATCTGCGCGCAGCTATACTGGCCACCCAGTATATGTTCCCACAAGACCCACCTCAACGTCCAGAAGATTAACACCCGATGATGTCACTGCCCATCACATGACCCTGGCACGTGACCTGGCTAGAATGCACCAGAAGAGTCCAGATGAGCTTGTGCCTGGATTGGAACGTGTGTTATCGATTGTGCCTGGTTTGTGATCCGTTACCGCATTCGTGTTGACTTTCCCGTGCCTCGTCCCTGTGGCTTGATGCGCCCATGGACTGTATGTTTCAGCCACCATCAGTGGCATTGGACATGTGCTCTCCGCAGTTCCGCAGTTTCTGCCTCATGTTGTATGTTTTCTCATTGGACGATTAGCACTGATTGTCGGAGTCTGGGCTGGGCTTGAAAGCTCCCTGGATGTGTATAAGTAGACCATAGAAGCGACCTTAGATGGTAGCTTTGACTTCTTGGACTGTCTGTACAACTAGTCTAGCAGTGTCCCCAGTTCCCCTTTGCTCTCAATCCACCTCCTCTTCTCTTTGCCCTACGTGGCCTCGGAGTTAGTCCAGCATCACAGCGGCGTCCGTACCCTACGCAGACCTCGGAGTTTGCCCCTCTGCTATAGCGGTGTCATCCCCTTTCTCCCTCTCATCACGTGATCGATTGATTGAGCGTGCTAGCTCAGCATATACGAGTGAAGTCATTCTTTTCTTTTACCTTTTCATTGCTATCCGAGTCCTACAGATTGTCCGTTTCGGACTTGTCATCGAAGACCAAGAATATCAGCAGGCGCTAGCTCAAGCGGCAGAACAAGAGCGGGTATACCCGAAGTCGTTAAGGAACCCTTGAAGACCGGTCGAGTGCGATCTCCTGAAGTGCGCCCTACGGAGCGTAACATAAGTGGTGGGAAGTTCTACAGTCTCGTGAAATTGCTTAGCCTCAATCACCAGTTCGGTAGCCGTGGTGCATAGTTGGCATTCACTAGCCAGCTCTTCCAGTATGTCTCGCTTGTCTTCCGTTTTGAGAGTACCGATGACATGGTACTCCGTGTGGGGGTTGATGGTCCATATCACAATGGGAAGCATTTTTTCGTGGATTGTGGCGTACCTCCAGTTGATTGTTGGTTCGTAGGTGGCAAGCCAGGGGTATCCCAAAACCAGGTCTTCGTTTCTGATGTCGGTGACCAGGAAGCGAAGCTTTTGTCATTTTTGATTAGTTTGGACTTCGAGGTCAACGTAGTGAGTGATACTGCCTGCTTTGTTTTCAGTGTTATCTATGTTCCATATCTTGCAGGGTCTTTCTAGTGTTTGGAGGCCGAGGCCCATTCTTTTTGTGAAAGATGGTCTTATGAAATTGTCGGTTGCTCCTGAGTCTATGAGAGCTTTGATGTCGGCCATTGCGTAACTTGTACAAATTGATACTGGAATTTGGAGTGAACAGTAGTGAGTCATGATTACAGAGTTACAATTAACCACCCTCACCCAGGCTGATGGGTTCAGGCATTCTGAAAACCCTCTTTTCCCCACATTTCTTGGAGGATGAGGTCTTTTACATCAATCAATTCTCCCGCTACTCCTGCTAACCAATCTTTGGCTCTTTGCTGTGGCGGGGCTGTATTGGCTGCTCTTGCTTGGGTCGGGGGTTCTTCTTGCACATAATAGTCTGTTTCCGACATTCGGCTCATGCTTGGTCGCGAGCGGGGCTGCAGACAATTCCGTGAGAAGTGTCCTGGTCAGCTACAATTGTAGCAGATAACTGTCCTCATGTCT
Source organism: Lactarius vividus (assembly GCA_021527035.1). Taxonomy (NCBI): domain Eukaryota; kingdom Fungi; phylum Basidiomycota; class Agaricomycetes; order Russulales; family Russulaceae; genus Lactarius; species Lactarius vividus. The sequence continues at coordinate 21,652 of JAKELG010000160.1, read as the reverse complement.
CGAGGTGGAGGTCCTCCTCCTCTTCCGTATCCCCCTCTTTGCGGTCTGGGGATGAAGGGTCTATTAGGATCTCTGTTGAGCTGGCAGCACTAACAGCGAGATAGAGCAAGAGCAAGGCTAAGAGACAAAAGTAAACTTCAGAGGATGAAGAAACTCTATTGCAGCGCAACACACCTAAGAGACAAAAGTAACTATAGTACTGTCAGCGTAAGGTAGAGGCTTAGTAGTAAAGATGAACTTACACTTCAGAGGATGAAGAAACTCTGAAGTGTGAGGGCGAAAACAGCAGACCTTATATACAGGACGCTTAGCTAATAATGGTCTGTGCGCACTGGTGACTCAAACAAAATACACCTGGTCTGTGCGCAAGAGGGAGAAATGCCATTGGAGGGCAGAGAACAATAAGTCCGCCTAAAGCGGATAAGTCCGGTATCTTAACAATAAGAACAATAAGAACCTAATAAGGAACTGTAAATAAAGATAAACAATAGCCGGTCCGTATGAGTCCGGAAGTCCATAATCAAACCATAAGGGTCAGATACCGTATAAGGAAGGGAATGACTCAATCATATCCCACGAGACATGTGACTTGAATCAGTCGCGTCTCAACAATCTCCAACTTCTGCTACTCTCGCGCGAGTCTGGTTGGCCGAGGTATCCATAGCGTTTGGATCGTGCCTAGGGAGTGGCGATCCTTGAGGTGGTCCCCAGTTTGGGGGTTGTGGCCTCCATCGGGGTTGCGCCGAGGAGGGGGGCGTTTTGGTTTTGAAATTGTCGAGGCGCGCCTTCATGTGGATGTATTGTTTTTGTCGGCATAGGGTGCATCTCTTCCAGTCTTCGAATGTGTGGGGTTCATCAAGCTCATATACCTTCATGAACAAGGCTCGAGGTAGTCCCGCCGTAAATTGATCAATGGTTTGGCAGTCATTTAGGTTGTAGTGAGCTTTCCTTGCTAGTTGCTCGAATTTGACTATGTATGCATCAATGTCCTCGCCCACCATCTTGACCCCTTTCTGTAGCTCCACCTGGGCTTGCTCTTCTTCGAGTATATTCGAAAATCTTCGGGCGAATTCCGCTGCTACGTGGTTCCACAGGGTCTGGGAGTACTGGCTTACTCCTCGTCGTACTTCTCTGTTGAGCCATTCTAGTATGTTTAGCGTCCACTCGCTGACGTTGATTCCTTTTATGTATCCCAGGAAGAGGAGGGATCTTCGGTATTCATTTTGCATGATGGGGGCATCCAAATTCATTCCCCAGTAGATGTGCCATTGCATGAGGAACGCTTCGTATTTAGTGCGATCTCCATCAAATACAGTCGGGGGTTCACCTGATAGTCTGTCCGACCCATGTCCTACTCCTGCGGGGATACCTCCTCCTGGTGGTCCTCCCCCTGGCGGTCCTCCTCCCAGCGGTCTCCCTCCTCCCGGGAATCCCCCTCCTGTTGGGCCCTGGCTCGGGAATCCACCTGGTAGTCCTCTGGGTGGTGGAGGTTGTAACGTCTACCACGGACGTTCATCTGACTTAGATGCTGTTGTAACGTGGGTTCCCTCTGGGGTAGTATCGGCGGTTGTCGGGAGAGTCGGGGAATACCGCAGGGTGACGCTGGTACGTTCTGGTAGAGTCACAATAGGTGTAGAGGGGAAGGTCAAGAGGAACACCTGGGGTGGACTGGGGACTTTACGAATGTATCTCCACCGAGGGTTGTCAAGGATGTAGTAACAGTGGGTCGGCCTTGCGGTAAACGTGTTAAGGTATTCAAATATGAGGTGACACATGGTGTTCGGAGGGTAAGTCACGGTCGGGGAGTCTACCATTCACGAAGGAAAGATGGAGACAATGTCACAGGGATCCCCTCTTGGTCGTAGAGGGATATGCCGGAGCTAACTCACTTAAGGGCACCGCAGGCCCTTAGCACAGAAGACAAGTAGAGAAGGTGGTATTAGAAGACCAAGATGGGGATCCTGGTCCGTACTACTACGAACTTAAATACAAGTAAGGGAGCCAGTTCTAGCTCCGCTCAAACTCATATGTAGCCAATGGCGTAAGTAGCGTAAACCCTAGTACAGGGATCCTAGGAATCAGTCATCCACAATGTAATACTCATATCGTACAACAATAGAACTCAGAGGGAAATGCATAAGACATATCACGTACAACAATAGCAATCATCAGTCAGCCGAGGCACGAGGCGGGTAAGATCCGAAGTCCATGACACATTACTTCTGACATACCGAGTCATCACAAATACGTCAGAGTTCACAACCGGGCCAGGCAGTCCGAGACAAAACATAACAGAGGTGGTCCTTCTGGAGGGTCCGGGTGGTTGGGGCCTATTGCTCTGAAGAGTGCCACGTCGTCTGCAGTCATTCTGTGTCCGGTATTTGGGTTGATGGGGTTAAGGATGGCTTCAGCCTCCTCCCTGATGCGTTGTACTTCTTCCATGGCTTGTGTTTCGGTTGCTGTGGCCATGGGACTTTGGATGTGAATTTCTTCTGGAACTGTGATGTGTAGGGACTCAGCTATGTGGGCTAACAGGCTCGCGTCGTCTCCTGTCCCTGGTCGCATTTCACTTTCTGTGGCGGTATGTTCTTCTGCCTGTTCTTCGTGGCTTGATTCTGATGGTGCCTGTTCTCAAGGTCTTTCTTCTTCTTCCTCTTCTTTGCTACTGCTGCTGTCGCCATCTAATGACCCCCAGTTGTCTCCCTGGAGTTCTCTGGAGTTGATGTCACAGCGGTAATGCCTCCTGGCTGGTCTCACTACGTCCCACCGACTGTCTATGGGGTTCCATGTAATCTCCATCCAGCAAAAGTTCGAATAGTTGAACTCAACTGGTTGGTATCTGATTGCTTCTCCTGGGAAATCAACGAAGTGTCTGGTATCTCCCCTGTATTCTCTCCACCTGGCCGCACCTAGGAATCTTCGTGGTACGGATCTTTCTCCTCTGGTTTCAAGGTGGTATGGTCAAAAATTTCTCCACTGGTCTCTGGTAGTGAACGCCACAATTGGGAGATCTTGGTCTTAATGTAACGCTACCACAGCATTTAGTTCGACTTGAACTCGTATAACGGCATTCACAACTTAGCTGGTCGTAGATACTCCTGTAGGGTCTTGGTAAGACCATAGAATACGACCAAGGTGATCCACAAGACGCATGCTATCAGCACTAAGGCAACTCCAACTTGCTGTGTCGAAAGGGCCAGGATCCTAGACACAAAGGTCAGGACTTAAAGAGGGCGTCTCCCCTTTGAAGTGCAGAGGCTTCAGAGCCTCCTTGAAGATGAATGAGAGAAGTGGTATTTGAAGAAGACCAAGATGGCGTTTCTTGGTCTTTGCAGCCCACTATTTATACATATTGTAGAGGCAGCTTTAAAGCTCCTCTTTAAGACAGTGTCTACTAGCAATAATAGCTCGAACCCTACTATCGCTATACTAGTAATGAGTCATAGTAACTATCACATGTTACTACGACTGTGCTGACTGATGTAAGGTCCATGACTAATACTCGCTTACTATCGTAGTCATAACCATATAGTAAGCGTCCACTTCACTGTCGTACCGTATTACGAGTCCAATAATCTCGTGCCGTGACAACTACTCTGCAATTAAAGCTCCTTGCCCAAAGTGTCTAACACTTCTCTATACTCAGTCTTGCAAGTACACAGAGTCTAACAGGTGTGAGGCATTGATATAGTTCAACTGCAAAGACTTCAATGATGTCTGGGTTAAGGACAGAGGTAGGGGATGCACAAGTAGAGAGGAAGGACAAAGTCACACCAAAGGGGCGAAGGCAAGGTTGCTAGATTGCAAACGAAGCCAAGTCTGGCTTCCTACAGTATAAAGTACAGCTTTAAATAGGACAAGGTTCCAAACAACATGAACACAAGTCCACACAATAGTAAAGAGCCAAAACAAGTCAAGACAGGGAGTAGCAGCGGAGTCTGGAGTGGCTAACATTGATAGCCCCTTTTGTAACAAAGAAAAGGACAAATGGAGAGAAGTAAAACAGGGACAAAACATACAGTGAACAATGGAAGTCTGAAGCGTCGGATCATAACACTGAGGTAAACCTCAAACTCGTTATTGAACTGTTGTTGGCGCTCTACATCAGACTTGTGCTGCAATTTAATGACCTTGATTGCAAATAAATTATCACTGTTGTCAAAATGACATTCCCAGACATTTCTGGTCAATCCACATCCTATGTGGTGGGTCAACCATAGGCATTGTTTCCAGTTTCTGTTCTTGGCACAGTAAGGAAGAATGAATGTGTTGTTGGGCAGTGAATGAAGATGGACCCATACTTGGAAAGACTTGGGATAGTGTGGGGAGGATAAAGTAAACTGAGAGTAGAGGAGTGAGCCAGCTGACTGGGGAAGACTGGATATTGCACGAACCATTAAGTCAGACTCTGCAGCATCACGACTGGTGGTCACGCAAGAATGTGTCATCAAGAGCTTTGATGAAATGTTTGTGGTTGAGCTACCCCAATATTCTCCTAAAGTGTCATCATTGTTGTCTTCAGATGAAGATCCACCTCCCCCCTCTTCTGAAATAGTGTCAAGCACCAGAGGGGGGTTGAATTTGCTGGCCTGGATGGGAGTGCCTTTTAGAACTGACAAAATGGTGCCAAGAAATGCCTGAAATGGTTGAGAGGAGCCTTCAATATTGAACATGGGAGAGAAAGCAAGAAAAGGGTTGTCCTTATGGCTGATGAGACGGCAAATGATCCAATTGTTGTGGCATGTAAGGAATAGCCATTCCATCCTTCTCAGACCCAGATACAAAGCAGTCTGGTCAGTTATATAAATTGTCAAGATTGGTATTGCATCTAAGGACTGTGTACTCACCTCAAGGAGAATCTTCGATACTAGATCTCCACTGGGAGTCCAGTCCAACTCAACTGTGTCCTCTGGTAGAAAACTGCCGACTGCCTTTATGACTGAAGGTGATTTTGCTTCAACAAGGACAACACATTTATCATCTACCATCCCAAGATAATCGACTCTGGAGGAGAGACCTTGCTTGACGTGTTCCATGATTTTCCTAAAGCAGTATCCACCATAGGCTCCCAAACAGAAGGCTGTGGCAGGAAAAATGCCACTATCCAATATTGCTCAACTCTGTCTCAAGAGTCAGCCAGACTTGCTCAGCCATGAATGAGAATCTGGGATTCTTACCTCGGTTTCATTTCTATTCCTAGACCATATTAAATTCTTTATCTCTCTCATGTCAAAGGAAATGAATTGTAGATGACGCCCAAATTGTGATAGGAAAATGTTTTTTTTTTTTTTTTTTTTTTGAATCAATTTATATCCCAGAGCAGTATGCTAGTACAAAGCCGGTATTTACAGACTATAGGTGTTACTCTGTGCAGAAACCAAACCCTCGGTTATCCCTCAACCAACTTCGGTACTCAACTTCCTAACCATATATGGCTATGCGGATTACCAGTAAGGGTGAAACCTTGCAGACCTGTGTGAGATACCTAAGGCCATATTGGGAGTTTGATGCGGTAAGGACGAGAGTAAGTAAGCACCCTGTCAATGTAAAGTATAGATATGGTAGTGAATGTCCAATTATGGGCATAGTGTCCTGTAACAGGTCACGGGTGGGGTGCGGAATGGTAATGTTCAGAAGGACCCTCCCAGAGGAGCCAAGGTTATTGTCTGGGGTTAATGTTATGTAAGGGGATGGGCTGCGCCCCCCAGTTGTGGTCTCCCAGTCAGTCTGTGTGTGTGTCATCCAAATCCTCATCCCTACCTCCCATGCCTTTCATCGCGCCTCTTACCATTTCTAGGCAACCGCTGTCACCTCATGGACCCTCTTGGGCTTGGCAAGTTTGTTTTCGTCTCAGTACTTGGGTTCCTTATCCCATGGTTGTCACCTACTCCACTGGGGGACCCAACCCCAGCGACTTCAGATCGACCAATGGGGGAACTTTCACCTCCCCGGCTCCGCTTGCAGGGTGTGTTCCAGTACGGGTCGGACGGTGCTTCAATTTGGTAATTGGTTTGAATCCAGGAAATGGTGTGGGATTGTCGGAGATGGAATCAGAGAACTGAGTGTGGGGTGGGGTTGGGGTTGGTGGTCGTGGGATGCCAGTGGTGCGCCAGCAGAGCCCGGGGTAAAGTGGCCAGATTAGGGCTGGTGGTGTCAGGTGGTTGTGATTGTGGGTGCAGGCGGGCGGTGTAAGCGGACTGTTGAGATCCGAGTTGGCATGACCAGGTCACAAGGGTTGAGTAATGACAGCCCCTGTCAGGAATATTGCCTGAGCGAGGATTGAACCCAAGGGTTCACCCCAAGCTCTCCTGAGCAGGGTGAGGGGTGGCAGCAAAGCCCGGTGCACCATCCACCCCCAATAGGAAAATGTTTCAGGACTTATCTGGGAAAACGGTGTCCTCAAGGATGTTGTCAAGAGTTTGACAAAGGTGCTCAACTAGAGTCTTGTCTGGCACCACGTAATTGGCTCCACTCTGGAGTGATAGCCCCAACCTCCTCAAGGGATATGTCAGTTGTACTGACAGTTCGATTTTTGACAAGATCAGGGAGCGGGAACTTGGCATGTTCGAGCAGAATTTCTCGCCACAAAGTCATCAGGTCAGGGTCGACCCTATTGATAGGCCTTGTGTGTTCGTCGATCGTTGATTTACTGTAAGTTAGGAGTGTGTCCCGGCCCGCGTCACCGGTCAGAGTGGCCGTGGCCGTTTTTCCGCGGTAGAATTTCCATAACAAGATGCTAGATGCAAAGATGGGGACGTAACAGGACACTTTGGTCTCTGGAAATTGCACATAAGGGACGACTAATTTCATGACAAAAAATTCGTAAAAAAAGGCCGTCCAAGTCATTGATATTTTGGGAAGACCGTGATAGACTACTGTATCAGCGGATGGGTAACCCTCCCACCGCCTCACCGGCCTCACCTGTGCTCGTGCAGTGAGCCGCCCTCTGCCCCCCTTGCAACTTCGCAGTCACCTCGCTATTCAAGTTACGACCCGGTGCTGACACTTTCTGTTTGAAAAAAAAGAGCTTATGCCGGACAAGTGCGCGATTCCATCGAGTTGTTTGGCCGCGCTGACTTGGACCAGTGCCAGACACAAATTCCGTCCTGCGTTGCGTTCCCCCCCTTCCCACTTTCTTTCCCGTTCATGCATACACACACCCGCCGTGCAGAGAAAACATGCCTTGAATCACGCCGCCATACGTCGCTCAGACGCATGGCCACCAGCAATATCGCCAGGCGTTTCAAGGCGTTCCCGAATCTCGAGGAAGGACGCTATTAATGCCGTGTATGACCTTTGTGAAGACCAGGACTCCAATGTGCATCGTGTGGATAACACACCATTCCGTCAGCTGACTCTTTTAATTTTGTTTTACAGATACGAATCGGGATACAAGGCTATCGTGCGGATGTCCGAGGAGCAGCCTAGATGGTTGGAGCGGAACGTGGACGTGTTGGTGCAATTGCTGCAGAGCTGTACGTTCCCGCCGGGCCTTTTTTTTGTCCCTGCTGTACGTTCTTGTAATGTTTTTATCGATGGTTTTCCCAGCTTTGCAGACGAACCGGAGGAGGTCGCGGTGGTCAAGACTTGCGCTCATACAGCACCTCGAGCTCGACTTCAAGGTCACCCTCGGCATTTTCTGTGACCAAATCGAACCCCCGGACAACCCCATGAAAGAGGAAGACAAGACCATCTGCGAGCGCCTCCGCGCGCTCGTCGTCGCGTTCCTCGCGCAGGACGTCCGTTCGCCCCTCCTCGCGCAGCTGCAGGGCCAAGGGCGTGGTGCTGCCGAGCAAGAAGATGCGCTGATAGATAGATACCCTTATCAAGGTACTTGGCACGATCACACCTTCCTTGCTTCTGCGCACTGACGCTCTCGCAGGCAGTATCCAAATCTTCCGCGGTGGACGCGGCGAAGATATCCTCCTCCTTCTGCCCTCCTTCAACGATGGACAGCCGAGGCGGCGCGGGAACGAGCTTGTGCACCTACTACTCGCGCGCGGCGACTCGGCGCTCAGGGAGGACCTTGCGCCTGGGCGGAACCCGGCGAGCCTAGAGCAGTACCCCCCATCCCCCGTCAAGAGCGGCTCCTCCGAGTCCGACTTGGTGCGCCTTTTATCATCCCCGCACGCAGCCCTGGTCGGTGCAGGGAAATAAGGCAGTCGACTGGCTCCGCCCACGACACTATGCAGCGATGTGCGTGGGGTTTTTTCCTCGAACAGGAGATGAGACTGTATGGCTTTGATAGGTGATGTGTATCGAATGTAACGTGGACGGCGGCACAGCGCGATGTACGTGGTCTATTCTCATCGCGCGCGCGGGGTTTACTGACTAATGCGCCAGATATCCTGCGCACCACGGGCAACCAGATGCTTGGCTGGATGGCCACGTACGCTTACACCCGACCTCTCTCCATCGCGCTGACGTCCAGCCCACGCCCGTTAGTGGCTTCGGGCGTAACATGGGCGACAGCCCCATGGTGGTCGTCTGGCCCTCGCGCGGCGCAGACGGCGGCTATAGCTCCGTGGCGCTCTCGCGGCGCAAGGCGCCGTACGAGGTCATGCCGACGCTGGATCCGCACCCGCCATTCGCCGCCAAGCTCTCGCTCATCGATACCTACGTGCGTGCACCCTATACCATTTTTTTTCCCGTTTCTTCAATTGCGTTTTGTGCAGGTCACCGTGGCGAACCCGCAAATAGCGTTCACTCAGAACGTAAGTCTCGTGCGTGTATATGCGGCGTTTTGTGCTTGACGTTTCGCGTAGGCCCCGCCGGATGGGATGCAGAACATCATTTGGGCGTTCAGTCGCACGCCTCCGGAATCGGATGACGCGGGTGCCCTCATCTCGATACACCACAAAGTCGGCCGCGGCATGCTCAACCTCACGCGCATCCCTACCATCCCCGCTGAGCCAGCCATCCCACTGCCCCCTCCTCCCCCAGTGCATATCGACCATCCCCACCCCCATCCTGAAGACGAAGATGACCACGACGATGACGACGAGAAGGCAGAAGATGATAGTAGAAGCCACGACGACAATGAGGGTGAAAGCCACGATGAGGATGGCGCCAGCGGCGGTTCTGCGAGCTTCGTGCACGGCGCGCTCTGCACCGTGGGGTTCTTGCTCGTCTTAGCCTCCGGCGCCCTCGTGGCCCGATATGCAAAAGCGACCGCAAGTCCTAGGGCGTTCCTACTGCACCGCCTGCTACAGTTTGGCGTCGGTTCGTGCCTCTACTCCCTCATCCCCAATTGTGCTTCACTCAACTGCGCGTTATTTAGCCGGCGCATCCATCGCAGGAGGCACGCTCGCGTATCTGTTCATGGATAACCACGGCTCGAGTATGGCACACAAGGTGACGTTGTGATCCTCACCCGGCTTTCCACCGTACTGACGACCGATCCCCGGGCAGGTGGGAGGTGCCGGCCTCGTGCTGCTGTACGTCGTGCAAGTGCGCGATCGGGAGCTGGGTCCACCGCATCCCAGCGGAGAGGCGCACCGGCGCGCACGGTGCGTTGCTGGGTGGCGTGGGCGGCGCCATCGTCCTGCTCGCGTTTTTCGAGACGTGGCTCGGCCTCGTCTCTGCGGGCCGGTCCACGCTCGTGTGGTCCGCGCTGTTATTCGTGAGTGTTATGCTCTCTGCCTTGAACAACAGAGCGTTGATGGCCGCGCTCAGACCGTCCCTTCCCTGTACGTTGTCGGGGTGATGGTAGTGCAGCGGCGGTTTGGGTCTGAAGGAGGACGCGAAGGGAGAGTACGTGGTGTTGGACACGCGTCCTCCTTCAAACGACGAACTCGAGGACGACAATGAGAAATTATAGAATGCCCTAATTATGTTATGTATTGGCCCGTTGCCCGCTTTTGTCTCTTTTTCTTGTCTGTGCTGTGTAACTGTGATGTCTGCGAATTGACCTGGCGGGTTGTAACGCCGACAGTATAGAGAGCACTGCCTTGCATGACCCATTCCGAGTTGCCAAAAGGCCAGTACAGTACGAAATCACGAAAAGTAATTTATTAATCCGAAGCCATGTATCTATGTCGTGTCTGCTGATGGAAGATTATGTCCGAAGTGATTACGTCAGCGGCAATGGTCAAGGGCACGGTTACCAACTTGCAGGTCGTTCACGTTAACCTCACCCGCCTTATCCGGCGTCTCGACAAATCCGTCAACGAGGCCGACCGGGATACGGGACGCAGCGCAATGCTTCAAATTGGAGAATGGGCTACAGGTACATCCCTTGCTCAGTGAGGCCATTGCATCACAAGCACGCCTGAAAATTGCTGGGAGACGTGGAGCTCGACAATAAGATTCAGCGTGAGTCCTCTTAAACCACATTCTCGAAACCCATATACTTTGGCACCGACTAGCTAAATGCGCAGAAAGCTTGGGGGGCGCCTGCCGGACACCCGTGTGGACAGGCTGCGTGCTGTATGTTATCTGTCAACGGGGTACGTCTCCCATGTGTATGCCGGAATGCCTGTATCAATTTCTCTTCTTTTTTTTTTAGCAGGTCGCTCCTGAGCCTTCGCGTCTAGAGCCCTTCCTTCCTTCCTATCGTACCGCGCCCGTCCCTCTGTCACCCGAAAACCTGATCCGCTAACGATCCAACGCCTTGCACCCTCACACGTCACATCACGTCTCCTCACCACTGGACCTGCTCCTTGGCTCGGCCGACAGGTCTCTTCCTTCCTTCCGCCAGATCGGACGCCGTTCCACGAACGGCGCGCGCAATACGGGTGGGTGACGCGGGGGCCTGCGTCTGCGTCTGCGCTCGCTGCTGCAGGAAGGAGGAGCTGGCGGCGCAGCTTGCTCAGGTGGCAGGTCAGCTGCAGCGGACGGAACGCAAAGCACTTCTCCGGCATTGCTGGGGGCGGACGGACGGACCAGGGGGTGCTGCGCGCCGTGGAGGAGAGGGTGAGCGTGAACCTGGAGGCGGCGAAGCAGGTGTGGGTGCGGGTGCACGATCACCATGGGAAGGCACTCGGAACGACGTGTCTGACGATATCGAGCGTCGTTTTCGTCGCGATTACATTTTTAACCATGTTCTTTGTCATCCGATTCACATGAGGGACGGTGGGAGACGGCTGTTGGCGTCGTGTTGAACCAGTTACTTTTTCTGGCTATTCAATGTGCGATTTTACTGCTCGACGAACTCACGACACCTTGCCTGTGACTGAGCTGTCAGCGTGCACCGCCTGAATGAACTATTATCAGCCGAAGCACGTCACGCTACAGTTCGGACCGCATAAAGAAAATCAACGGGTTATTGTAGCGGTTCTATCTAGGCGTTAATACAAGTAGTCCAACTCTGCCCATGTACGAAAGTCGACAGATCGAGGCGGGTTTCGTATTCGCCGATAACCCAGATAGTATTCGGGCGATGAAGACTTGTTCTATGTGTTTGCGGGATCCACATTAGGAGTTCACCTTCAGTACCACATATCCATCCCTCCTCATTGATCATGGAGTTGTTAGCAAAGTCGACGTGGCTTTTAATTTCCGAACTTCTTGTCGTAGCGTTCAACATACGAATTGTTCCATCGTCTGAGCCCGAGACGACGCGTTGGCCATCTGGCAAGAATGCCACAGACAAGACCGAATCCGTGTGACCGGTAAATGGGCCCGCCTCTGTCTCTCCCGTGGTATCGTTCAAGTTCGGTTTCGGAGTTCGTTCGGAGATTGAAGTTCAAAGGGCGACTGCCGACAACAAGACGGCGGAGCGGTGATTCACAAGACGAGAGGGAATCATTCAGGGTTCGGGGTTCGTGAAGCCAAAAGAGTCATATTCGAGAAAGTTACTGCAGTTGAATACAGTAGGTCGAGCTTAAGGATGTAGGTAGTACAGGGAGTCCTTAAATATCGTAGGTCGTAGAGCGAAGGAAACTACTAGAAGGTAATGGAAATGGGTAGACATAACCGAGTCATACAAAGTGGTCATGCAACATGTTGGGTTTGCGTCATACAGAAGTATCGGGAATGATCAAGTATATGTCCTGGGGAATGTGTGGGAAGTTGTGAAAGTCTGTATCGGGAATGTGAAGTATCGAGGCAGAAGAAAAGTGTAACATCACCCCCTCCTTAGAATCCGGCGCGGCGGTCGGCCCGTTGTTGCAAGCGGTTATTCCTTCTGGAGATCCGTCGGAATTCTTTGTCGCTTTGAGTCTCCGGGGATAAGGGGCAAGCCCGACAGGGTCTGGCGTAGCCGCGATGACTTACCGGGACTTGGCAGTTGCTCTGGCAATGTTGGTGTGGGCGGAAACAGTCCTCGTCTCTATGTCCGTATTTCTGGCAGTAGATGCACTGCGTGAATGTTAGACAGTATGCGGGGGAATGTTCGGATGTTTGACACCACGGGCATGTGACGTCCTGGAGGGCGACGGAGTTGGGGAGATCCATTGCTGCTTGCATTTCTACTCGGAGATCGGCGTTGCTGGCCCACAAGGTGGGGTCATCTTCCCGCTGAATGATCTGTTGCACCCGGTGGTATACGTTGTGTTGCGATAGATGGTCTACTGACGACTTGATCTGGGCGATAGTGTCTGTGATAGTCCGCCGGAGTCGTGCCGCTTGGTTGTACTGCTCTTCCAGTTCCGTGGTAAGGGTGCGGTAGTAGTCTACTTCTCTGGCAACTGGCCAATCATCCAACGCTAGTAAGGCCCTGTCGACCTCTGATTGTCCTGTGGTGTCGTTATTGAAGATTCAGATCTGTGGTGGCGTGAGGCGTGGATGTTGATGGAAACATTCTGGGGCTCGAAGGATGCGTTCGTATACTTGTCCCCCTTGTCCCATTGTTCCCTGAATCCAGATGTGGCGGTTGGTCTTCTGGTATCAGATGTACTTAAGCCTTGTCGGAATGCCGTTAATCCGTACGATGAACAGGTAGGTGCGTCTTCCCCTGGGATGGTTGAGGAGCCAGCCTTCACTGGGGTGACTCTGCAGGAGCATTTGTGTTACATCTACCATGGACGTTAGCCTGACTTAGGTGTCGGTGTAACGTGGGTTCCCTCGAGGGTAGTATCGATGGTTGTCAGGAGTCGTGGGAAATATGGCGGGATGCCTCTGATAGGCTTCAAGGGAGTCTTGATAAGTATAGAGGGGAAAGTTGAGCGGGACATCAGGGGGAGGACTGGGAACTTTACAGATGTACCTCCAATGAGGGTTGTTGACTACATAGTAGCACTTGTATGGCCTGGCGGTTCGAGTGTTACGTTTCGTTCTTGGACTGCCTGGCCCGGTTGTGAACTCTGATGTATCTGCGATGACTCGGTATGTCAGGAGTAATGTGTCATGGACTTCAGATCTTACCCACCTCATGTCTCGGCTGACTGATGATTCCTATTGTTGTATGTGATGTGTCTTATGTGCTTGCTCCGAGTTCTATTGTTGTACGATACAAGTATTACATTGTGGATGACTGATTCCTGGGATCTCCGTCCTGGGATTTACGCTACTTACGCTATTGGCTACGTACAAGTTCGAGCGGAGCTAGAACTGGCTCCCTTATGTGTACTTAAGCTCACAGCATTGCGGACCAGGATCCCCATCTTGGTCTTCTTCGAATACCACCATCTCTACTTGTCTACTGTGCTAAGGACTTGCGACAGTCCTTAAGTGATCTAGCTCCGGCATATCCCTTGGACCAAGAAGGGATCCCCGTGACTTCTATCCCCAGTTCCCTCGTGAATGGTGGATACGCTGACCGTAACTTACCCACCTGGTACCACGTGTCATCTCGTCTTCGAGTATCTCAATTCCTGTGTTGCAAGTGTTACGCTCCGTAGGGCGCACTTCGGGAGATCACACTCGACCGATCTTCAGGGGGTTCCTAACGACCTTGTTGACCTGCTCTTGTTCTGTCGCTCGAGCTAGCGCTTGCTGCTGTTCGTACTCGTCGATGATAAGTCCAAAGTGGACAATCTGAAGGGCTCGGATAGCAACGAAAAGGTAGAAGAAAAGAATGACTTCGCTCGTATATGCTGAGCTTGCACGCTCAATCAATCGGTCACGTGATAAGGGAGGGAGAAGGGGAATGACACTGCTGTAGCAGAGGGGCTAACTCCGAGGTCTGCGAAGGGTACAGATGCCGCTGTAATGCTGGACCAACTCCGAGGGCACGTAGGGCAGAGAGAAGAGGAGGTGGATTGAGAGCAAGGGGAACTGGGGGACTACTTGGACTAGGTTGTACGGAAGATACAAGAAGTCAAAGCTACCAGTCTAAGGTCAGCTTCTACGTGCTACTTATACTCGTGAGGGGAGCTATTGGAACTCAGCTGAAACCCTAATACAATGGTCCTAGGAATACTGCGGAAACTGCGGAACTGCAGAAAACACATGTCCAACGCCACTGATGGTGGCTGAAACATACAGTTCATGGGCGCATCAAGCCACAGGGACGAGGCACGGGAAAGTCAGAACAAATACAGTAACGGATCACAAACCAGGCACAATCGATAACACATGTTCCAATCCAGGCACAAGCTCATCTGGACTCTTCTGGTGCAGTCTGGGCCAGGTCACATGCCAGGGTCACGTGATGGGCAATGACGTCGTCCGGCGCTAATCTTCTGGACCTTGAGGTGGGTCTTGTGGGAACATATACTGGGTGGCCAGTATAGCTGTGCGCAGGTGTAAGGCGCGGTCTTGGTGGAACTTCCAGAGGTGTTCTCTGGCCTTGGCTTCCTTGGCTGCCATTGCATCGGCGTCTAGGGCGTGTTGGGGGTTTACGGGGTTCCAGGCGACGAATTGCACTGGAGACGAGTCACGTGGTGGCGTATTGGGGCGTGTCGGAGGGCCGAACGTAACAGCAAGACCCTATCAGTGCTACTACATCGTCGATCATCCCAGTTGGAGGTATATCCGCAAAGTCCCTTATCCACCTCCAAACGTTCCACTTGACTTTCCCCTCTACGCCTATCAAGACCATCTTGGTGCCTATCAACGGCATCCCGCAGTCTTCCCTGACTCCCAAGACAACCACTGCTTCCGCCCCGAAGGGAACCCACGTTACACAGACACCTAAGTCAGGCCAACGTCCGTGGTAGACGTTACATTAAGACCAAGATCCTTCAACGTGGCTTCCACAGCTGTAACAACCCAAGATCTTTGGATCCCATTCCGACCGTATCACATCGACAGAAGAGGGGAACGCAACATCCCCAAGCAATACCTCAAAGGAGCCTTTTGGCAAACCGAACAAGGAGACCCAGGCTATGTCGTCTCTTACACCTACAAAGACGGTACTACAGGACTTATCCCAGTAGAATTCAACTTCGAACATACCTGCTGGACTGAACTCAAGTGGGACGCACTCCACTACAAACTGCAAGTTGTCAGACCCGCCGGCTCAAGCCTCAAACTCAACATCCTACAAAGCGAAGTAACTACAAGAGATCAGTGGGGCCCTCTCGACAGACAAGAAGAGGAACCTGTCCAATCACCGACACCCAATGTTACAGTACGATACAAGAATGAGGCAGGACTCTTACTATACGGTTATGACTACAATAGTAAGTAGGAATTAGTCATGGACTTCACGGATCAGTCAGCAAGAGGAGTACTAGCATGTGATAACTAGTGTGACTCATTCCTAGGATAGCGGTAGTAGGGTTCGAGCTACTTACGCTAGTGGACATTACGTTGAAGAGGAGCTTTAAAGCTACCTCTACAATATGTATAAATAGTGGGCTGTGAAGACCAAGATACGCCATCTTGGTCTTCTTTGAATACCACTCGTCTTCAACTTGCTCTTTTCATGGGCCTTCGCGCCTCCTACTCTCTACCTCTATTATCCTGACCTTCGTGTCTAGGACGCTGGCACTTTCAAGTCGTCAACTCGGAGTTGCCTTAGTACTACTTGGACGAATACTGTGGATTGCACTCGTTGTGTTCTACGGGATTACAGAGACTCTGAAGGAGTCTCTTCAGTCTGCTAAGTTGTGAACGCCTTTATACGAAGTCCAAGTTGGACTAACGCAGTGGTAGCGTTACATTAAGACCAAGATCTCCCAACTGTGGCATTCACCACAAGAGACCAGTGGAGAAATTTTCGAACCTACAGCCTCGACACCAGAGGAGAACGATCTGTACCACGGAGATTCCTAGGCGCGGCCAGGTGGAGAGAATATAGAGGAGACACTGGATACTTCGTTGACTTCCCAGGAGAAGCCATCAGATACCGACCAGTTGAGTTCAACTATTCCAATTTCTGTTGGACAGAAGTTATGTGGAACCCCATAGAAAATCGGTGGGACGTCGTCAGACCAGCCAGAAGACACTACCGCTGCGATATCGACTCAAGAGAATTCCACGGAGACGATTGGGGATCACTAGACGGAGATAGCAGCAGCGAAGAAGGAGAAGAAGAGCAACCAAGAGAACAAGCACCATCAGAATCAAGTCACGAAGAGCCAGCTGAAGAACACACCGCCACAGAAAGCGAAATCCGCCTGGGAACAGGAGACAATTCAAGTCTATTAGCCCACATAGCTGAGTCTTTACACATCACAGTACCCGAAGAAATTCACATATGAAGCCCAATGGCTACAGCAACAGAGACAATGGTGACAGAAGAAGTGAGGCGCATTAGGGAAGAAGCAGAAGCCATCCTTAATCCCATTAATCCCAATACGGGACACCGGATGACGGTGGACGACGCAGCAATCTTCCGAGCTATAGGGCCAGATCAACTGGACCCCCCAGAAGGACCACCACCACCACCAGGCGGACTCCCAGGAGGATTTCTGGGACCAGGATGTAACGTTACCACAGGAACGTTATGTGCGACGTGCACGTCACTAAGTCAATCAGGCCGAGGTAACGGGACGTGAGCTAGCCGGTTAAGGCCAAGTTCGATGATGAATAAGCACTACGCGGTCTCCTCGGACACGTGAGTGGTAATCGGGGGTTCTGGGGTTCAAGCGCAAAGGTGAACCAAAGTCGTGCTCAAGCGAAACAGCGAGCCAAAGTCGTTCGTGGATTGACAACGATGTGGTATTACACAAGAAGTCAAGTCTACCATACAAGCTAGGTAGCATGTGACTTATATACTAGTACAGGATGTTTGTACGCAACAAACATATGGTGCAATATCAGGACTCTGAGTAAAAAGGGAACAAAGGCGCGACTATAATAAGAAGCTTGGTGATTGCGCGGGGTCATGTGCGAGTCAGCTGAACCCGGAGCGCCGTGAACTTTGATGTACAGGGAAGGGGGCGTAAAGACGTATCGTGCGGTGAAGAGATTAGCCAAAACGGTTGGGCGCGTGAGGAGCTAGGGGCGTATCAAAGTGGGGTAAGGGCATAAGAAGTAAAGAACAGAAGCGTCCAAAGGAATAAGAAGGAAAATTGTGACACAGGACCAACAGGGGGAGGATTCCCAGGGGGAGGTAGACTGCCAGGTGGAGGAGGACCCCTGGGAGGAGCACCACCATTAGGAACAGGAGCAGGGCATGGTTCGGACAGACTATCAGGTGAACCTCTGACCATATTTGATGGAGACCGTACTAAATACGAAGCCTTCCTCACGCAATGGCACGTATACTGGGGGATGAACCTGGACGCCCCCATCATGCAAAACAAA
This sequence comes from Lactarius vividus, assembly GCA_021527035.1. Classification (NCBI taxonomy): domain Eukaryota; kingdom Fungi; phylum Basidiomycota; class Agaricomycetes; order Russulales; family Russulaceae; genus Lactarius; species Lactarius vividus. The sequence continues at coordinate 4,075 of JAKELG010000160.1, read as the reverse complement.
TATCGACGCTCCCTCCTCTTCCTGGGATACATAAAGGGGGTTAACGTCAGCGAATGGACACTGTCCATACTCGAATGGTTGAACCAAGAAGTACGACGAGGAGTCAACCAATACTCTCAAACCTTATGGAACCACGTCACGACGGAATTCGCCAAGAGGTTGTCCAATATACTTGAAGAAGAACAAGCCCAAGCTGAGCTGCAGAAGGGAATTAAGATGACAGGGGAAGACATTGACGTGTACATGGTCTGATTTGAGCAACTAGCAAGAAAAGCTCATTACAACTTGAACGATTGCCAAACCATCGACCGATTCACCGCAGGGCTACCATGAGCCCTGTTCATGAAAGTGTACAAACTAGACAAACCCCACACTTTCGAGGACTGGAAAAGGTGTGCCCTGTGACGACAAAAACAGTACATCCACATGAAAGCACGCCTCGACAACTTCAAAGCCAAGGCACCCCCATCATCGGCGCAACCCCGTTGGAGGCTGCAACCCCCTAACTGGGGCCCACCACGAGGACCACCACCACCCAGGTACTACCCAAACGCAATGGACACCTCGGCCGATAGGACACGCGCAAGAGTAGCAGAAGTGGGAGACCCCAACAGACCTTTCATTCCGAGGCCACAACGAGGAGGGTATGGAAGAGGAGGAGGACCTCCGCCTCGAGACATGAAGACAGTCATCTGCTACAACTGTAACCAGCCCGGACACTTCTCACAAAACTGCCCACAGCCATGTCGAAGGACAACCACAAGTCGGATGACCGAAACCGACTATTACACACAGGAAGAACCACCTGCACAAGCTAGAACAGCCAATACGGCACCACCGCAACAAAGGGCCAAGGACTGGCTAGCTGGAGTGGCAGGAGAAACGGATGATGTAAAAGACCTCATCCTCCAAGAGATGTGGGGGAAGGAGGGTTTTCAGAACGCCTGAACCCATCAGCCTGGGTGAGGGCAGTCAATTGTAACTCTGTAATCATGACTCGCTATCGATCTCTTCGAATTCCAGTCTCGATTTGTACAAGTTACACTATGGCCGACATTAAGACACTAGTAGACTCAGGGGCAATGGATAACTTCATATGCCCTTCATTCGCCAAGAGGATGGGTCTGGGACTACAAGCCCTAGACCGACCAAAGAAAATATGGAACATAGACAACATGGAAAATAAAGCGGGCAGTATCACCCACTTTGTAGATCTTGAAGTCCAGACTAACCAATGATGGCAAAAGATGCGCTTTCTGGTTACCAACCTCGGCAACAAAGACCTGGTACTCAGGTACCCCTGGCTGGCAACCTATGAACCCATGATCAACTGGAGATACGCCACCATACACGAAAAAATGCTCCCTGTCGTCATCCGATCGATCAACCCCAACAATAAAGACCACATCATAGGAAGCACTATGACTGAAGAAGGAAAGGAAGACACTATGATGGAATTAGAAGAGGAAAGTCGCTTACATGCCACAGCCACGGAACTCGCCATCGAAGCCAAACAATTCCAGGACAAAGTAGAACTCCCCCCGGCTTACCAACAGTTCACAAAAATCTTCAGCAAAGAAGCATCCAACCGATTTCCCCCCTCTCGACCATGGGATCACGCTATAGAGTTTAAGGAAGGCACTCCGTCTGCAATTGACTGCAAAGTCTACCCCATGACTCAAGAAGAAGACGGAAAGCTCAAGGAGTTCCTGGATGAACAACTGAGGAAGGGGTACATCCGCCCATCCAAATCTCCCTACGCATCATCCTTCTTCTTCATCAAGAAGAAGGACGGGAAACTACGACCAGTACAAGACTACAGGAAGATAAACGCTGTCACTATTCGCAACCAGTACCCCCTCCCTCTCATCTTGGACCTCATCGTGGACCTCAGTCAAGCACACATGTACACAAAATTGGACGTTCGGTGGGGGTACAACAATGTACACATCAAAGAGGGAGACGAGCATAAAGCGGCATTTAAAACGCGGTATGGACTCTTCGAACCTACGGTCATGTACTTCGGACTCACGAACTCCCCGGCAACCTTCCAAACGATGATGAACACCATTTACTGAGATACCATTGCTAAACACGAGGCCAAGGGCACGACCATACGGGTCTATATGGACGACATAGGCATCGCAACTAGGGACCCAGCAGGACAACAGGAACACGAGAACGCTGTACGTGACGTACTACAAGTCGCTATGGAACACGACCTCTACTTCAAACTGGAGAAATGCCTCTTCCACAAGCCGCGAATGGATTACCTGGGGGTAATCCTTGAAAAGGGGGTAACATGCATGGACCTGGTAAAAATTTCAGGCATCAAGGACTGGCCAACGCCCATGAAGGTCCATGATGTACGCTCATTCCTAGGCTTCTGTAATTTTTACCGCCTCTTCATCCACGGCTTCGCTACACATGCCAAATCCCTCAACAAACTAACGAGGAAGGACATGGAATGGAAATGGACGGAAGAAGAAGACAAAGCCTTTCGAAAACTCAAAGCTCTAGTTACGGAAGAGCCGGTACTTGCCCACCCTAAACTCGACGACCCATTTGAACTGGAAGTAGACGCCTCAGGATTCGCAACAGGCGCAGTCCTACTCCAAAAGAAAGAAGACGGCAAGTGACATCCGATCGGTTACTACTCCGCCACACTCAACGAGGCAGAACGAAACTACGACATATATGATCTGGAACTCCTAGCAATCGTTAAGGCACTCAGACACTGGAGACCATTATTAGCCGGATCACCGCACAAGATCAAAATATACTCCGACCACATGAACCTCCAGTACTGGAAACTACCGCAGAAAATAAGCCGAAGAGTCGCCAGGGAAGTACTTGAACTAATGGAGTACAATTTTGAAATTCACCACATCCCAGGCAAAAAGAACGGCCGAGCTGACGCGCTATCCCGGCGACCGGACTATGATCAAGGAGAATGAGACAACGAGAATGTGACCGTACTACCAGAAGACATATTCGTAAGAACAACCATGGTACAAGTGACACAAGATCCCCCTCAAGAGGAGATACTTCTACGCTATTGGGTGGACCCACACCAGCTGAAGTTTGTCAACGGAGCATGGTACCGACAAGGGAAGTACGTAATCACCGGATCACTGGATGAAAAATGAAAACTCATCGCTGCACACCATGACCCACCGGTACATGGACATCCTGGAATTACGCGAACCACAAGGCTAGTAGAGCGAAGATACTGGTGGCCGGAGCTGAAACTGGACGTCTGAAACTACATACAAGGTTGCACAGACTGCCAGAGACACAAGGTCAATACCCGACCCACAAAAGCTTCCCTAGTACCTATTACACCCAGAGAAGACGCACTCCCGTTCGAGACCATTGCTCTCGACTTCATCACAAAACTCCCAGTATCACAAGGGTACGACACTATTCTAACTGTAACAGATCATGACTGCAGCAAGGCCTCAGTATTCATTCCCTGCAACGAAGAAATCACAGCCGAAGAAACCGCTGGACTCTACGCCGCTCATGTCTTCAAATGATTCAGGCTACTGTCAAAAATCATCAGCGACCGAGATCCCCGGTTCGCATCGAAATTCACCAGAGAACTATGTCAGATCCTTGGAATACAGCAGAACATCTCGACGGCTTATCATCCCCGAACAGACGGACAATCGGAAAGGACCAATCAATGGCTAGAACAATATCTTCGATTCTGGGCCAACGAGCGCCAAGACAATTGGGCGGCCTTCCTACCCATAGCGGAATTCGCACACAACAATTGGCCCCATGAGGCAACAAGGAAGTCCCCGTTCTCACTCCTTATGGGATATTGTTACGATTTTCCTTGTTCTTCTTGTGGACGCTTCCATTCCTTGTTTCTTACTTCCATACCCCACCTTGTTATGCCCCTAGCCCACCACGCGCCCAGCCGTTTCCCGTGATCTCTTCGCCGCACGATACGCCCTCATGCCCCCTTCCTTGTATATCAAAGTTCACGGCGCTCCGGCCTCAGCTGACTCCCACATGACCCCGCGTATTCACCCTATTCCCTACTATAGTTTCGCCCTTCTGTTTG